>CM046387.1:25421087-25560770 GCA_025413485.1 Ficus microcarpa | reverse complement strand
ATTAGATTTTACTATTTATTTGAGTTGGATTTAAGGTGTCGTACTATTATGTTAATTGTTAGGGTGAACGCGTGAAAGTATATTTATCGTAATTTTTTTTCTTAAATATAAATTTAGTTAAGGGTATTTCAGTAATAGGAAGAAAATATGAAAAAGAGGTGTATGATGAGCAAATAAAGGGTGTCACTAGGAAAATTAAAAGGAAGAAAACAAACGAATAAAAAATGAGGAAACGTCATTAAATAGAAAACTACAAAAAGAAATCGGAAGGAATGAAACGAAAACAAGAAAACCCGGACCAAAAAAAAAAACAATAAAAATGAAGAAACCTACCTTCCACGAAAATTAATTTCGTGTGTGTCGGTGGTTTTTGGTAAATCATTAGAAACTATTTTTAGAATTTTGTTTGTAACATTTGTGTAGGATTTTGATTTTAAAATTAATTCTTCAAACATGTTCCCAAATTAAACATCTTTTATTGTATCCTATTTACCAATTACGTTATTTTTTCTCGTCTTCTTTCAATAAATGCAGCTAGATTTTAATAGATTTATTTTAGTTGAAACAATTGCTATTATTAGTGCCCATTGAAATATAATATCTTCGTCTGTGACAGCCATAATATCATATGTCTCGGTAGAGAGGATCATGAAGACTGAAAATAATTGTAATAAAAACAATATTATTCATGAACCAATAAAATGTTGTAGTTCCTTTCAAAATATATATGTATATATAATGTGGTAGTCATGTGTACCCACCTTGACCTTTGATTAAAATAAAAGGAAAAAAACAGTGTGACAGGTGACATTAGTAATAATTTACTTGGCTAGCTAGCTGATTTGCTGCATGGTGGATTAGTATAAATTAAGGGTTAGCTAGATATGGCAGTTGATTTTGTCACGTATAATTACATTGGTATTTGTTGTACCTGCTGGTAAATTTGTGTTACAAAGTATAGCACATGTCAAATTTAGTACAAAAAAGTAATTGCATTCTAGAGTAGTATTCCTACAAAGATGGGCATTAATTACATACAGTGGTGTAGTTAGGATTTGATTCAAGAGGGGCATGAATTAAGAACGTAAAAATTTTTTTAAAACCTCAAAACACCAAATCTTAATACAATGTATTACAGTTTGTTGAAATTTTTCTGCATGATTGTAACTTTTTTAAAAGAAGTTTATTTTTTTTTTCTTGATATATTATTCTCTTAATTGCTTAATTTAGAAAGAAAAAAAAATTTTAAGTGCAACCATTTTAAAAAGAGATTTAAATCGGACAGATTAGACTAAAGAGAAATATAAGAAAATGGAAAATAAAAAAAAGTATTATTAATTCAATATAGGAGAATGAGGAAAAAAAAAGGGTATTAGTGAGAAAAATAGTAGTTGAAGGGACTATATTAAAAACAAAAACCCCTTAAGTATGAATACATTGGAGAAATATTATTTTAATAGTAGTAAATTAGAGACAAAAGATTTCGATTAGACCCATTTAAAAGCATAATATTTAAAGAAAAATAAATAAAAATAAATACTGGATGTCAAAATAGAGTAAATGATGGGCAAATAAGCATTAATGGAGGAAGTGCATATAAAAAGAAAAAATTTGGGACAATGGATTATGATCCAAGTGATGGACGTAGCAGTTCAGCTATTAGAATATCTGTTGTAGTTTATAAGCATGGTATTTGTAAATGGATATTTGTGTGTGAGATATCTTAACTATCTATTTTATGATTTTATATCGGTCAAGTTTTAGTAACTTGCTTTATTTGAACATGTTTTTCTCCTATCATGAATAGATTATAAAATGTAAATGATACTAAACACAATAAGAGAAAGGTCACTTTCTCTTTTTCTCTTTCTTATCTGACAACGCCTTAGAAACCAAGTCCTTCACTGTATTAGGAAAGTATCAGTTAATTAGATATGCATGCATAACCATCGATGTTTATATGCTTGTTAATTGTAACGCCCGACCACCCACATAGGACCGACCATGCGAATGGGGGCCGTTACATTAATTACTTGACTTAACTTAATTTAGTTTCTAACTCTAATACTTAGACTTATCGGAAAAAAATTTCAGAATAAATTTTTTTTTTCTCAAACTTTCTTTCTTTTAAAACTTTATTCCTTTTCTTTTGAACTTCATTTTTAAAAATCGCAACTTGAAATATTACATTAATGAAACATACATACTACTTAATGTACATATACCACTTCATAACTTAAATCGTTTGCGGAATTCTTGCGTAGTGGTATCCACACCGCCCTTCACTGGCTGCTCATCTCCCTGGCCCACAAAGTAAAGCTGCAGGCATCTTTATCTTTACCTGCAGTATGGAATATATTGATGAGTTTTCGCCCAGTAAGCACAAATGTAATCTACAACATATTAAAACATGCCAATATCATAAAACATATGCATGAACCATTTATGCTCATTTATGCATCCTTTATAATCAATTATTAACTTAACTTATTATCTTTCATATGGGCCCCTTATGTACGTACAGATACGCATTCTCCAGATAAAGTTAGGGATTTGCAATTGCAAGGTCCTAACAATTCTGGAATCATTGAATTGAACATGAATAGTCCTCCACCTTTGGGAGGTTGGTACGACACTTTACTTGTGTGTTCTTACTATGTGGTCTAACATTAGTGAGCATGCCTCATGATGTCACTATATCATATCATAACTTACACTTCATTACAACGTGGCATATCTTAAAAACATGACATTTTTACAAACATAGCACTTTTTACAAACATAATATTTTTGCAAATATAACACTTTTGTAAACATGATATTTTTGCAAATATAGCACTTTTGTAAACATAACATTTTTGCAAACATGGCATTACAGTAGAACATAGCACAAACATGTTATAGCATATTTGAAAATAAATTACTATCTTCCATACTGCATTGAGTTTGTACTTCCTGAGGTCCTATGCTCTTGACTTAAACTTCAACATGGTACATCAACAGGTTCCTATTCCTGTTTCAATCAAGGTGTAAGATAAGTTTATCTTATCTTATCATAAATCATTACATTTGATGTTGGCATCTTAACCAACATCTATAAATAACCTTAGTCATATGTCCCCTCTAATACCTCATGCTAACTTGTTTGGTTACTTAAAGTAACCTTGAGTTACTAAGCCCAAACATACATGAATAGGGTTAGGTTACCATTCCTAACCTTGGACTTTAACCTTATCATCTTCGATTCATAACTTATTGGGTCATTTCAATTAACCCAATTATTAACCTTGGTAGCCTTTAGGG
Organism: Ficus microcarpa; assembly: GCA_025413485.1. NCBI lineage: Eukaryota > Viridiplantae > Streptophyta > Magnoliopsida > Rosales > Moraceae > Ficus > Ficus microcarpa. Next base: position 25,557,467 of record CM046387.1, on the reverse strand, counting down.
TTATATTGGGTAACCCTTAAGGTCAAATTTAGTCAAACTTTTGGTCAATCAAAGTCAACATTTGGTCAACTAAGGTCAACCCTCTTTGGGTCAAACTTTTGGACTTTGGGCTTAGCTCAGTAACTCAGATATAACTTCGTTACTATTCATAAGCGATTTGGTTACTAAACCTTAACTTAAAATCCCACTTTTTCTTAACTTTGAAAAGTTAAGGGATAATTCCAAAACTCTTTATTTCACTTGTAAAAATTTATGTTTTCGAAACGGATCTTTATAAAAATCATTTAGGGCTAGGAACTGCCTTTAGAATAGTTTCCATAGTTAAAACAGTGGTTTTGAGAAGAAAAACAGTTTTTCTGAACTAGTTTTAGAAAATCCTGTGCAGGAATTTTCTGTTCACTGCACAGTCTTTGGAAAACATTGTCAGTTTAAAGATCCAATCCGAATTTGAAAAAGTTGTCTTCACGAAATTTTTAGCTCTTGAAAAATCCTAAAACTTTCGTGTTTTACGAAAAATCAGTTCTACTTGTATGCTTGTCAGTTTTCGTTTGAAGCTGGCTGGTCGTGTGAACTAGGTCTGGGCAGACCAGCCTTGGTTTTTTATAAAAACGAAGGCCATTGGAGTCTCATTTTGGGAAATGGCATGCGTTGTCTCCTAGGAAAAACCGTGTTCTACAACTTTTGTGGTTCACGTTTCACCCAGTTCGGCCTCTAAAGGCCTTAAATTTCCACTTTCCCGAAACTAGCCAGTTTTGAATCCGAACTGGCAGTTTCGATTGTTAGGTCCGGTTTACGTCCTGATTCGTAAAGTCTAACTTGACCAACCACTTCGGGAGCCTATACAGCAAACATGCAGCATTTCTAACGTCCCACATATTCAAATATGGTAACCCAACGTGCCCATGCAAGCCAAATCCGAACTGCGCTATTCCTAGGCTTGCATGGTTCTATCTTTTTGCACAACATCACACATGTACTAAGCATTCACCCTTAAGCTAGCAGCCCATCATACACTGCATAGGGCAGATTTGGACCAAAAATCAGGGAACACACAACCATTCACCTCTAGCATGCGAACTAACATTCATCAAACACAAATCAAGTAAGCAATTAAGCCAACCACCCTAAATCACCTAATCAAGCATTATCCAACCAACCTAGAGCATGAAATTCAAATTGGACTTATGTCCTTACAAATTCCAACTTGAAATACAAATAAATCTTAAATTGAAAGCTTAATTAAAGGATTAGGCCTCAAGGGAATTACCTTAGATCAAAGTTAGGGTTTGGAGATTCCAAATTCCTTTCCTCCCTTGGCTTCCCTTGCTTTCGGCTTGCACCCTAATTTGGGTACCAAAAATTTTTGGTTGGTTCCTTAGTTAATCTACACCAAAACCGAACACTCTACAAGGCTTTTCCTAACAATTTTTCCAGCTTTCACTCTTCCTTTTCTCCTATCCCCTACTCTTGGCCACTATGCCAAAATGGCCTAAATATTTTCAAACTTTTTTCTTGGTTTTCCTAGAGCAAAACCGAACTCCCCCAAGCAAAAGCCCTATGGAAATTTTTGATTTTCTTTTCTCCCTCTCTCTTCCTTGGCTGCGGATTTTCAAGAAGAAAATTGGCAAGAATTTCCCCAAATTTTTGAATAAAAATGAATAGCAACCACCCCTATTTATAGAGGTTGGGAATTTCCAAAAATTCCACAAAAACCCCACAAAAACTTATATTTGCACTATGGGATGGTGAGGTGGCCAGCCAAGGGAGTGCTAGAAGACTCCAAAATTTCTTTCCAAGTTTGGTTAAATATTTATGATGTCATAAATAAAAAGGTAGGTGATGTCACTCCTTTATGGGCCTTGTTTTGCTAATTCCATCAAAAGTAGTCCATTTTTGAGCTACACAGATATTTCTAATACTGTGCTTCACTAATACTCAGTATTTTTATACTGTATTGCAGTACAAAATTTATCTGTATAAAATCAGACAGTATAATTTTTTTCTTATTTTTTCCGAGCCCTTTTTACCTTTAATCCTAATTTGGTGTGCTTGATTTCTAGGGTGGTTTTAAGGCCTATTCATGCTATCTGGCTCACAAAAATAATTTTCGCAGTATACTTTCCATACTAAACTTCATTATACTGCGAAGTCAATTTTTTGACCAGTCTTGGTCAAACTTTGACTTTCTTAGTTAAAGTTGACTTTTCGGTCAAACCTTTGACTTTCGTAAAATCATGTATTTTTTCGCCCTTTTTGACTCAAAAGGCCGTTTGCTAACCTTAGCATTCTATTTTGAGTCTTATTGACCCATAAGAATTCATAAAATCGAACAAAAGCCCTATACATGGCTAAACAACTATTTTTCGAGTCTCATAGCTAATTATATGAGAACTCAAATATTTACTGATAAAATTATGAATTTTACGTTGGTATTCATAATTTTCATGAAATACCACATAAACGCATAATATGAACTTAAATTCCTTTAATTGTAAGTCCGTAGAAATTTCGGATGTTAATAATATTTTTTAGATTTAAAAGAAGTGGAAATATCAGGTGTTACAATTTTATACTAAAAGAAATATCATTATTGTAAAGTATTGTAGTATATAAATGTGTTAATATCTTTTCAAATTATTTGGTTTTTTAAAATATAATTATTGAGTTCTTTTTTTTTTAGGGGAATTTATTTAGTTCTTTTGAATTTTGTAGTTTAAGATTTAGCTTCCGCATTATTATTTTCAGGATCGCTTGTTGCTTTTGCCATTGACATTGATTCAAAATGAATGTTGTTCTTTGTTTGTTTTAATCAATTTATCGCTTTCAATATCAAAATTTGTGTTGTTTAATTAGAACAATGACATATATTCTTGCCATCATCTAACAAGTACATGGACGACTTCTTTCAAAATAAATTAGCTTGTCTTGCCTTTGTCCGTTGTTGTTCTATTAGCATTTTTAACTTCTGTCATTCTCATTTATTTTGCCTTACTCTATTTTTAATTTCGTGACTCACTCTATTTGTTATTTTTGTTTCAGATTACAGCTACACAAATGCACTTTAGCTCCTAACATTAATCACAAGTCATTTTGTTTTTTGTAATCCCCTACGTTAATTAAATTTTTTTTTTTTGTGTGTTTAAAATCTGAAAATAATTAAGGTTGTCTGAACAATGTAAGTTTTTTTTTTTAATTTTATTTTTGTCTCTTTGTGCTCACCCCAAGAATTCATTCACTAATTTATGTTTTAACATTTTTTTTCCTCTAGAAATCTATGTTTAATTTGATGAAACTTACTAATTATTTTTTCAGTTTATACTTTTATTGTCTTCAGTTTTTTAGTTCACAAATAGTCAATTCAATACTTCAGAGTTTAAAAACCTTATTCATTAGATAAATTTAAATAGAGATAGATCGCATACTTTCTAAAGAAAATTAATAAATATGGTACTTCTAATTTAACCTTCTTTCACCTTTTTTTTTTCTTTTGCTTTTTCTTTTTCATTCTATTGAAATTAATAAACCCCCCTTTTTTTTTTCCTGACAACCCTCTTAATTACTATTTTTATAATACCTCATAATTAATTTCTCATTTTATTTACCAATTTTTTTAGAATATGTATGGCACGTGCGGAGCCCGTATTGTCACTAGTTAGAAGTAAAAAGAAAAGGATGGTCTTAAATTTATTTAAAGATCACCTGCCAACAAAAACATTCGTGATTCATGTTCTTGGTGGTGGTTATGTTCTGTAAAATATGAGACTTTTAAATAATTTGACTTCCATCTTAAAAAGTCAACATATTAAGTGTAAGGACTCAATACTCTTATATGTCTATTAGTGTTGTTATAGTTTTACTAGACTTGAGGTTTTTTATTTTTTATTTTTTGTTTTTACATTTTCACAAGATGATATACTCTTTGAAGTAACCAATCTTATATTGGACATATCGTACCGCTCATTTGAATTTTTTGGGCTATGATATTATATGAAATTTGAGACTTATAAAGTATTGAACTTCCATATTGAAAGGACAAATGTGTTAAATGTAATGGCTCAATATATATCCTTATAACTCTGTTGTTATTATTGTTATATTTGTACTATGTGATATATTTAGATTTCTTTTTACTCCACAAAAGTTGTACGTGAGAAATAACAGCCATTAAACATACAAGACTAGTAAGTTATATGCCCCATACCTCACAAATCAATTTTGAGCAAGAAACCTTTCACAAGGAAAAAAAAAAAAAAAATCTATAAACTCATGTTTTATGTGTAACATAAAAGTCATCGAACACGTACGTCATCGCTTAATATTGAAGCTATTATCTCTTAGGACCAACTCCATTTCATGATTAAATACGTACATATAATAATAAATTAATAATAATAAGGTTTTTTTAAGAATATCAACACATTCTTATATTTATGCCCACCATAATATTAAAGTTGATAATTTTATCATCTCCTAATATTAAAATAATAAACTAAAATGTTAGAGTAGGCAAAATTCTAAAAAAGTATTCTACCTAATTTTCTCATAATTGACAATATCGACATAAAGTTATCTATGTTATGCTAAAGACCTATCGTCACCTAACACTGACGCTATTATCTCTTAGGGCTAACTCCATTATATGATTATGCACGTACATATAATACATATAATAATAATAATAATAATAATAATAATAACCACAATGTGTATAGACATCAACTCTAACATCAACTTTTGATTACTAAAATACGTGACATGTAAGTTGTCATTTTTTATTGATTAAATAATTGTCATATCAATTAAAATGAAAAGATAGTCTTTACCTGTTATATTAAAATATGAAAACTCATTATTACAAACATTGAGATCAGAATTCATATCTCTTGCATTATTTACATAGGTATACTCCTGTACCCTTACCCTTTTAAAATGACACTTCTACTCTTTTTTTTCTGCATTATGATAACAACTAATTCATTCCATTGTATAACAAATTTCAGTTAGTTATCATTTACATTAATATATCTATATATTTATGTTACCAGATTTTAAGTAAAAAATTACATATAAATCAACTAGTAATGTGGTTTGCAGACATGTCATAGTAATAATATTACATTCTGACTCCATTTAAAGATACATCGAATCCCCCCAATCCCAAATTAAACAAAACATATCAACTAGTAGTTATAAAATGCTAAGTAGAATATTACAATTGCCAGATTTGTCCGCCTGCGAGACATGAAACATTTCTATATATATGTGTCGTAGGAATCACCTAGTTTCTCACATCCACTTCACAACAAACAACAACATCACATCCCAAAACTAAATGGCTTTCAACATTAAGGTTTCCGTGGTGCTCCTAGTGATGTTGGTCGTGGCTACATCAGCTGATGCTCGTGCAGAACTTTCTGAGGTTTTTGTTAAACCAGAATCTGCAGGTACACAACTTCTTATTGTTACAATCACCACTACTATTATTGATCCATTCTTTTTTTTTTTTTTTTTTGGATCCCGGCACAAATATATATAATTTTTTTACTTTTTATATATGATATGATGATAGGAAAATGGCCAAAATTCTGTACTAAGTGCGAATGCGAAGAAGAATCCAACACCACCAAGTGCTACCGCTATGAAAGGAAGGTCGGCGGATGCCCCTTAGTATGCGGTTCGCCTTGTATTTGTACATTTTCAATTCCACCAATCTGCCATTGCAAATATGAGGTTGAGACCTGCAACCCAGAGCAATGCCCCCAGAACACTGTTCCTAAGCTCGAGGATCTCCTCAGCTTGAACCGAAACTACTAAAGAAATGCAGCCGCTATGTGTGTGTGTGTGTACATATGTATGTATGCAGGCCGTTATGTTGTGTTATAGTCTATGTATGTGCTATTTACGTTGCCCGAGTCACTGGAAAAGTTGGGCTTGCTTGAGCTTCCCAGCCTTAATCACTGATGTTGAGGCTTTTAATTAAATAAGTACAGCTCATCTTTCGAACTACTAAATAGTTCTTCAACTTCTGTCTGTATCACGTATCTTTCGAACTACTAAAAGCTAAGCTGATCAAGTACTGTGTAACGAAGGGTTTACTTTAGTGACTAACATATTAATAAGGGAAAATGACTTCGATAAAAGACAAATGACGAATCCCTACAGTGCTAATTAAGTCTAGAGATGTAGTATATCATGAAGAATTTCTGAAGGATCGAAACTTGGAAGTGAGCTATGAACTCAATAATTGTATGATAGCTCAAAAAGAGATGGAAATTATCGTTTCGAGCACTTAAAATTTAGCATAATCAGTGTAACGACCCGACTACGTAGGTCATTATCATGCTTACTTAACTTAAATCTTAATTTTAAATACTTAAACTTACTAAAAATTTCAAATTAATTTTTTTTAAACACCATATAAATAGACTAGTCCATATAGGTAAACTTTCCATGTATACATATTACTTGTTTTCCAAAATATAAAGACATACATATTCTTTAGATTTAACTCAAGTTTTCAAACAACATATATATAGTATAACACAACTTATTTAAATATATATATATATATATATATTTGGTAACAGTAATTTCTTTTCAACCGGGATCGTAAAATTGTGAAACTTTGAAAACTACTTTTGAAATCAACCTCTTATTTTGATTGAAAGTGCACATACAGAAATTTCTTGTATCATACACAGTTTTAAAAATTATGTACAGGAATTTCCTGTACCCTGTACAATTTTGAAAATCCAGCTTTGTCTTTAATTAATTGGGCACTTAAGAGGCATATCATCCTCTACCAAGCTCCCACCTCAATTTTTTTAATAGAAAAAAATATTTACAAAATGTCAAGAAAGAAATAAATAAATTTTGAAACGCATCTCCAAAGATCGTAATGTATAATACAAAAACAAACAAGATCAAATAGAGACTTAAGCCATAATTAACTAGCCATCTACACCACGACCATGAAAATATGTCTCATTAAAAACCTTCATAGTAAATTTCATTGGTCAAATTTTGTTGTATATATTCTCTTTTTATTATTAATTCCATGTGCTCTGAGTAGATAATAGGGATGCTAAAAGGGTGTCGATCTACTCAGAATGTCTTTATATACTTACTAATTTCTATCATCACCATTTATTTTTAAAAAAATACTTGCATTTTTTAAAAGTTGTTTAACATAAAGCTGTGCACGAAATTTATCTATGACAGTACATAGTATTATATTATACTGTGTTAAGACTTTTAATTTTGTAGAGTATTATTACTAGCATTGCCCTTAAAAAAAAATTTTTTTGAAGACACTATGAAAACAAACAAAAAAAAAAAAAAAAAAGGGGTTTTACGGATGCGGTTAGGGACAAAAAAGAAAAGGAGAAATCCAAGCAAGGAAGCTAGAAAACTTATACTTGAAACTCAGAGACGACGCCAATGAGTTGCAATTTTAAGTGTAGTTTTTATTTGTTTTAGAAAGGAACTATACATATAGTGACATGAATTTTGGAGTTTTATTATTTAGTTATTATAGTTGTACTTTGGAACAAAATTAGCAAAATTGTAATCGAGTGCATGAATAACTTCATTAATGGTTTTTGTGAACTTCTTCTGTCTTTTCCGTTTTTGATGCCATTATTATTTATGAACAAAAAATAACAAGCTATACCTAAAAAAAGAGAAACAATAAAAACAAAAAAATTATGAACTTTTTATTCAAACACAAAATATGTTGCAAAATTTCAATTCAATCAATCTACGTCAAAGACAACAAGCTTCTGCGATCTTTTTGTCCAAAAAAGTAAATTTTAGACACCCTGAGGCGCAAGAAAGCCTTCAAATATTAAGCTCTTATATGAAATTTGACAAAAAATCATCATATTCAAAGAATCAACTGCCAAGAAATGGGAATTTAGTTATTTCCTAATTCTTTAAATTTTTAATTAGAAGTTTTTTTTTTTTTTTTTTAATGTACATGTCCTCAAATGGGGGCTCATATTATTAATGAAAAGAAAATTACAATAATCATCACAAACAATCAAATAAATCTATAAAATAGTAAACCAATATTACCCTTAGATAAATGAAAATCCAGAGAACAAGGACAACAAGACCACACCACATCCTATTATCGTTAATCTCTGTTGGAAAAATTGGTTTTTAAACCATTTTGAGGAGTTATTTTGAGGTCCAAATTTGAGTGGGATCCATTTAGCAAAAATAATGGGTTTTGGTGGATTTACGTTTTCCGTCACGAGAAAATCGAAATCATATATTTATACACTCAAAATGGTATTCAGATGAATGAGAAATTAATGCTCAAAGTGTGCCCAATAATATAGAATTTTGTTAGAAAATTGTTTATAAATGTGGAAAAAAAAGGACTTTAATTTCTCGTTCGTTGTTTATACTCTGCTATTGTTTTATCAATCTCAAGATTAGTAAGTTTGTCAGCACATTCATAAGTTTCATAAAACACATGAAAGAAACGAAAACCATCCTTTTAGACAAAGGAAGAGCATGGCTCCAATCATTACATATTTGCCCAGGAATCTTCAAAGTGCCAAGGGTCCAAAAGTTTAGAGACCCAACTTATCAAAAAATAAATAAAAATAAATAAAAAAGTTTTAGTCAAAAAAAAAAAACAAAACAAAACAAAACAAAAAAAAAAAACAAAAAAAAACAATAAAACAATAAATAAAAAAAAACTAACTAAAGAGAAAATTGTTTAAATAACCACTTTTTTTTTTAATCTATTGATCAATATGACACAAATTCTCTTCTCTTAATTAACCTGATACAAAACAAAATTAGTTTACTTTAGTTTAATTTTGTGTCATATTGGTCAATTGTAAATTTTTTTTTGTCATATTAATATAATAATCTTTAAATTTGTATGATTTAGATGTTTTTCCAAAACTAAACTTGCGTTTGATTAACCAGTTGGAGATTAAATTTTTAATTGGAATTCGTTAACTTTTTGAAAACTAGTTATAATTTTTATTGATCTTTCAAAAAAAAAAACTAATATGAAAAAATATAATTTAACTAGAATTAAACTTAAATGTCAATCAAAATATAAATTATAAAATATGGCTTTTAAGATAAACACTATTATACCCTTGCTATAAGAAAACTTCGTGACATTTCTCTTCACGCATGCCCCAAAAAAAAAAAAAAAAAAAAAAAAAAAAAAAGAACTTCCGTACGTTAAGATCTATCTGCAATGCACTCAGTCACATGACTAGTCACCTGACGGTACTTCAGAGGCAGTTTTCTGTAATTATCCTTTTAAAAAGAAATAATATTTTGCTTCGCTTATCCTTTTAAATCCAAAAAATTCAAGTCAAATTCAAATGGAATGCCGAGTCCATTTTTTTGACATCCACGTTCAATTCATTTTTCTTTCTCTCAAACACCTTTAGATTTCAATTCAATTTATTTTTTGGTTGAACATTATCAATTCAAATTAAATTATTTCAGATAATGACGGTATGTAAAGCGTGAACTTAGGCCATTAGCAGATAGAAAGCCGTACATTTATGTGTTTCTCTCTATACAACTTCACGGTACAAGCACTGGGAAAAAAAAAATTTGAAAATGACAATGAAAATGAAAATGAAAAAAATCACAACTTGCACACATAACAGTTGAATATTATTGAGTTAAAAGCCTTAGTTTTTAATAAAGTATGTATATTGGACCAAAGGAAACTTGTTTTAAATTTTTTAAAGATTCCAAGGACCACCAAATAAAACCCTTTCACGCATTTAAAATAAAATAAAAATAAAAATAAAAAAGAAGCTTGCCCCGTAATGAATGTAATTCGTTAGTAGGCGACACGTATAAATCCATTTCTCCGATTAGAATAAACCTTTTAGATTCCAGGTTATCCATTCGGAGGTTTTAAAAAACATTTTTAAGGATTTGGTATTAGATCATAAACCCCCAACAAAACCTTTCAAATAATATATATTTTTATCTAGCTACTTCATGTTTTAAACCATTTCCAATATAAATATCAATGTTATATTAATCATGCAAAACTATGAAAAATTACAATATCTTACTTTTTGCTCTATGATATTTCCAATATTATTTTTAATTTTTATTACTATTTTTACCAAGAGCTTTGCCCTTAAACTTTGAATTTAACCATACTTTACCACTTTTATCAAAATTTTAGTTAAAATCATATGATAAAAAATGAGTTATTATATATATAGCTTGAGGATTTGGATATCTATTTGAATTTCGGCATGTGTTCTTTTCCCCTTTTTTTTAGTATAAATCCTAATAGAATAAGCTTAATAATACTAACTTGCCTTTTTTTTTTTTTTTCTTTCTTTTTGTCAGTTTTTAACCAAAATTATGATTGAAGGGATAAAGTGAAATTAAATTCAAAGTTTAAGACGGTATAGTCAAAGTTTTTAAAGTTCAAGAACAAAATAAAAGAACTCTAAAATTTAAGGGGTATACATGAAATAATGGATTATTGATTGAGTGCAGATATATTTAGGCCTTACAGATAATAGCATGCCAAGAGGGCATGGTCTTTAGCATATATAAAATAACTTTTCTTACTTTGGTATTTAAGTCAAAAAAGGAAAAAAAAAAAAAGTGTTCTCTAATGAAATTCTATTTTTTATGTTATATTTTTTATATGGTAAATTTTGTGGTAAATTAATTTAATATTTGATTTGTATTGATTGGTGTATTGACTTTTCATCTAGCTATTAAAATGTTTTCATTTTTAAATTATTTAAATACTAAAAATTTATTTTTTTGATTTTCGTGAGAGTTTTTACAGTTGAAGACTTTTTTGCTCTGGTATACCCCAAACTTATCATACAGTTGTAATTTACACCTTCAATTTTTAATTTTGAGAATTTGCACCTTGACCTTACAGATTTGTAACAATTTACCCCTCATCTTTAATTACAAATGTTGATTTTTTTTAATGAAAATTGACATTTGACTTACATATATTTTGTTAATTAAGAGTAAAAAGATCCATTTTAATCAATGATAACCCAAATTTATATTTAAAACAAAGCTAATAGAAAGTTTTTTACTTTGACAATACTTAATTAAAGATCTTCATCTAAATAAATTTGAGTTAAAATAGATAAAAAAAAATAATAATCATTCATGTCATTAATTAACGACTTATATACAAATCATATATCAATTTACTTGAAAAGAGTAATATTATTATTAATGAGGGGTAAATTGCTACAAATTTATAAGTATGTAAATTGTCAAAATTAAAAGTTTAGGGTATAAATTACAATTATGCACTAAGTTAGGGTGCACCGGTGCAAAAACAATAAAGTTTAATGGGTAAAGTGAGAGTAACTCCAAAAATTTAAAAGTATAAATGAGAGTAATCCATATAATTATAATAATCATAATATATATATATATATATATATATATATATAGGTCCTAGGAAGCACCTTATTTCCCACATCCACGTTATCAAATCACATCCCAAATCAAAATGGCTTTCAACAAGGTTTCCGTGGTGCGTCTAGTGCTGTAATTGGTTGTGGCTACAATATTAGCTGATGCTAGTGTAGACAAATTTTGAGGCTTCTTTCTATTTGTTATAAAAAAATAAAATTACCTTATTTTGTGCTTTATAACGTGTAATGAGATTTCTAATTAGTATGCTATTTTTACTTTTCTTCTTAATTATTATTATCGTTTGAACTCGTAAAAGTAAACTAATTTCAGTATTTAAATAGTCTGAAAAAGAAAATATTTTAATGACTAGAAAAAAAGTTAATACATTAATCAATAGTAATCAATGTTATCTTGCTATTAGCTATACTTAATGGTGAATTTGTCACAAAATTTGTCTTATGACAAATTTGACATTAACGATAATATCTTATTAAAGAACAATCTTTTTTTTTTAAATCTAATTGTCATATTGATACCAATGATCTTTAAATTTGTATCATTTAGATATTTTTCCAAAACTAAACTTGCGTTTGATTAATCGGTTGGAGATTAAATTTTTAATTGGAATTTGTTAACTTTTTAAAAATTAGTTATAATTTTTATTAATTTTTTTAAAAAAATTAATATGAAAAAATATAATTTAACTAGAATCAAACTTAAATGTCAATCAAAATATAAATTATAAAATATGGCTTTTAAGATAAACACTATTATACCCTTGCTATAAGAAAACTTCGTGACATTTCTCTTCACGCATGCCCAAAAAAAAAAAAAAAAAAAAAAAAAAAAAAGATCTTCCGTACGTTAAGATCTATCTGCAATGCACTCAGTCACATGACTAGTCACCTGACGGTACTTCAGAGGCAGTTTTCTTTAATTATCCTTTTAAAAAGAAATAATATTTTGCTTCGCTTATCCTTTTAAATCCAAAAAATTCAAGTCAAATTCAAATGGAATGCCGAGTCCATTTTTTTGACATCCACGTTCAATTCATTTTTCTTTCTCTCAAACACCATTCATTTTAGATTTCAATTCAATTTATTTTTTGGTTGAACATTGTCAATTCAAATTAAATTATTTCAGTTAATGACGGTATGTAAAGCGTGAACTTAGGCCATTGGCAGATAGAAAGCCGTACATTTATGTGTTTCTATACAACTTCACGGTACAAGCACTCGAAAAAAAAATTGAAAATGAAAATGAAAATGAAAAAAATCACGACTTGCACACATAATAGTTGAATATTATTGAGTTAAGAGCCTTAGTTTTTGATAAAGTATGTATATTGGACCACAGGAAACTTGTTTTAAATTTTTTAAAGATTCCAAGGACCACCAAATAAAACCCTTTCACACATTTAAAATAAATAAAAATAAAAATAAAAAAAGAAGCTTGCCCCGTAATGAATGTAATTCGTTAGTAGGCGACACGTATAAATCCATTTCTCTGATTAGAATAAACCTTTTAGATTCCATGTTATCCATTCGGAGGTTTTAAAAAACATTTTTAAGAATTCGGTATTAGATCATAAACCACCAACAAAACCTTTCAAATAATATATATTTTTATCTAGCTACTTCATGTTTTAAACCATTTCCAATATAAATATCAATGTTATATTAAACATGCAAAACTATGAAAAATTACAATATCTTACTTTTTGCTCTATGATATTTCCAATATTATTTTTAATTTTTATTACTATTTTTACCAAGAGCTTTGCCCTTAAATTTTGAATTTAACCCTACTTTACCACTTTTATCAAAATTTTGGTTAAAATCATATGATAAAAAATGAGTTATTATATATATAGCTTGAGGATTTGGATATCTATTTGAATTTCGGCATGTGTTCTTTTCCCTTTTTTTTAGTATAAATCCTAATAGAATAAGCTTAATAGTACTAACTCGCCTTTTTTTTTTTTTTTATCAGTTTTTAACCAAAATTATGATTGAAGGGATAAAGTGAGGTTAAATTCAAAGTTTAAGATGGTATAGTCAAAGTTTTTAAAATTCAAGAACAAAATAAGAGAACTCTAAAATTTAAGGGGTATACATGAAATAATCGATTATTGATTGAGTGCAGATATATTTAGGCCTTACAGATAATAGCATGTCAAAGAGGCCAAGAGGGCATGGTCTTTAGCATATATAAAATAACTTTTCTTACTTTGGTTTCTTTCATCTTTTGTTTTCTTTTGCTTTTTCTTTTTCATTCTATTGAAATTAATAAACCTTTTCTTTTTCCTGACAACCCTCTTAATTACTATTTTTATAGTACCTCATAATTAATTTCTCATTTTATTTACCAATGTTTTTAGAATATGTGTAATAACCGAAATTGTTACGGAATTATGATTTCCTTATATATAAAGAAATTTAAGTCCGTATTATGTGTTTATGTAATGTTTCATAAAAATTATGAATATCAATATGAAATTCATAATTTTATTACCAATAAATATTTGAGTTCTCATTTAATTAGCTATGAGACTCAATAAATAGTTTGCTTAGTCAAGCATAAGGCCTTTTGAGGAAAAAGGTAGAATAAGAATTTATGGTTTTATTCCGGTCAAAGTTTGACCAGAATAATTCAAGGCATGATTATGACGGTATTGTAGTATAGCAAGCAGTATGGAAATTATATTGTGAAGAACCATCATCACAGATGAAAATGTAAGAATAAGGTACGAGACCACTTTAGAAAAATCAAGCACAATATTTAGAGCAATAAGGGCTAAGTAGCTTTAAGTCATAAGAAAAACTTACACATAACCCAGTTAAGTACAGATGAATTCTGGACTATAATCCAGTATAACAATATTGTTATTAGTTGAAAACAGTATTTGTAATATCTGCATTAGTATGAAAATGGACTATATATTAAGAGGAAAGCCAAACAGAGCCCTAATGGGAGGACACATCATCTAGGATAAATATGTGAATTTTGGATTTTTGGAAAATTGGAAGAAATTGGTGGAAGCTTTTGATTGGATAATTAAATGGACAAGCATGGAAAGCTAACTTGGCCTCCAAGGACCCTTAATGGCCGGCCACCTCAAGGGATATATGGGCAAATATTTTATTTTTGGGGTTAGATATACAATTTTAGGAATAAAAATAAATCCAAAAAAAATTATTTTTCACTTATAAATAGGTGATGATGGGGGGGGGGGGGTTTGGATCATTTTATTTGATTCTACCCCAAAACTCTGGCTCATTTGTAACTCAACTTTCTCCCTCTCACCCTAGGAACTGAAGCCAAAGAGAGAAAAAAAAAATGGTTAGTGGCCAATTGTGTGTAGGTTAGGTGAGGAAGAAAAATTTCTCCACCAAAGGGGTAGATCCATTCTCTTAGATCTTGAGGTAATCCTCTTTACCCTCTAGTTCCTTAATTTAGTTTGATTCAAGATTTAAGTATATTTCCATGTTGGTTTTGTAAGAGTATAAACTCACTTTTATTTTCATGCAATAAGAGTAGCCTGGATTGCTTGAGTATGCTTGATTAGGGTTAGTGGTTTTGATTTATAGTTTGGTACATGGTTATGATCTTATTTGTTAGATAACATGTGGTATGTGTGATTGCCTATTAGATGTTTGTAATATGTTCTCACATACTCAAGAAGGATGTTGCATGGATGAGAAATGATGTATGTGGCATGTAAGGTTTAAGGAAACCCTAAAAACCCAAGTTTGGTGAAGATTCACCATATGGGTTTGCATGAAGGATTGAATGAATGGAAATGTATACATGGCAATGAAAACATTACATAACGCACTGCATGCTTGATGTAGGCTCATGTTTTTAACTGTTTGAGGTAGTGTGTGCGTAATTTTACGTAGGAACCAATTAAAAAGGAAACTGTCAGTCTCGGATCAAGACTGGGCAGCAATCTAGAAACAGGATTTTGAAGCCCTTAGAGGCTGAGTTTGAGAAAAGTTAAAACTACAAAGTGGTAGAAAATGGAAAATTCTAGGGGGCAGCGTGGACGGTTTTTAAAAAAAAAAAAAAAAAAGGCTCCAAAGGCCTCTGTTTTTACGAAAATCTGAGCCTAGTCTGCCAAACCCAATAAGCATGACCAGTCAGGTTCAACAAGGAAAATGAGTAGTTTAAAGGCAGAACTGGGTTTTGAGTAAGAACAAAAGTTGTAGGGTTTTTCAAGATATAAAACTTTTGTAAAGAAAACTTTTTTAAATTCAAAACAGATTTTTAGATAAAATTGGATTCCAAAAACTGTGTAGGAAACAGGAAATTCCTGCACATGATTTTCAAAAGCAGTGCAAGAAAATGAAACACCTGCATATACACTGATAACTGGTAGTATGAAATTGTTTTCAAAACTTGACAGGTTTATTGTCCTTGTTCAAAAAAATTACAGTTTTGGCAAAAAGATTGAAAGTTTATACAATGATTTTTATATAAGAAAAATGTGAACAACAAATACTAGGTTTTAGCAAGAGTAGAGAAAAATAAATAAATGAGCCAAAAGCTATCTTGAAAAAATAGTAACAGAAAAGATGACCAACGGTAACCGGGTAGAATACCCAAGCTATTGGGTTGGGCCTAAAACCCATGATTACCAATAGTAACCTAATAGGGTAGTTGGGCCCTAGTAACCCCAATAGGGTATCATTCAAGATTAGTTGGGCCTAAAACCCAGGGTTACCCCTAGTAATCTAGTGAGATGTGAATTAAAAGTAATTGGGCTTAGGTCCAAGATTATAATAGTAACATAATAAGATGCTAATTACTATTCACTTACGATTGGGTCTTGAACCCAAGGTTCTATTAAGTAATCAAACAAGATATTGTTTGATTAGGCCAGGTGCCTTAGGGTTACATTTAGTAACCGAATAAGAGATCATTATAGTATGTGGGAGACATATAACTAGAGTTACTGATAAATGCTGGTTAAAGATACTAGCATTGAATGTAATGATTTAGAGTAAAATAGGATGATAAATCTTACGTCCTTTTTGGAGACATGAATATAACTTGTTGCTTCGTATATTAGGACAAGAAGTCAGGACAACTGGCAAGTACAAACCCCACTTACAGTATAGAAAATAGTAAACTATTTTCAAGCATAACTTGTTTACATGTATACCATGATGTGCCATGTTTACATTCGTGCTATGTTTTATGATGATGCCATGTTTAAGTTCATGTCATATTTTATGATGATGCCATGTTTTATGATGATGTCATGTTTATATACATGCCATGTTTTAAGATAAGGCCACGAGTCATTCTATGTTAGTGATCTTTATGTCATACTATATATATGCATCATATGCATCATGACTAATAAGATCACAAGTAAAAAAATGTTAATATGGGATATATAATAACAAGGCTAAGACTAAACTAAGATAAGTAAAGTGTCGTACTAACCTCCCGCTAGATCGTGGAGGATTTTATATGTTTCAAGTTATTAAAACCTTCCACCAAATCGTGTAGGCTTACATGATTCCCAGAATTGTTAAAGACCTTGCAAATCCTAACTTTCTATAGACTGCGCGCATTTGGTATGTACACAAGGGGCCCACATGTTATACAAGATACTAAGTTCATAACAAGTTCATAATGGAGCATAAGAGATTCATAATTGATCATAAATGGTTCATGCATAAGTCACATGATGCTTGACATGTTTTTGTGAGATTCAGTTTGTACTTGCTGAGCGTAAGCTTATCAATATATTTCATACTGTAGGTAAAAAGCCTGCAGTTTAATTGGTGAGCCATGTGGACGATGCGACAAGTGAAGGGCGGTGTGGGATACCACTACGCAAGTTTTTCCGCAAGCTCTTCTAAATCGTAAAAAAATATATATAAAAATAAATTGTGTTATACAGTATATATGAGGTTTGAAGACTTGAGTGAATTGTAAGGAGTATGTATGTCTTTTTATTTCAGTATGTATGCACAGAAAATTTACTTATATGGACTAATCTATTTATATATGTTTAAAAAAAAATTATTCTAGAATTTTCAAGTAAGTTTAAATTATTAAAAGCAAGATGTAGTATAAGTAAGTATATATGATAACGACCCTACGTAAGTCGGGGCGTTACAATATGCATGCCACGTTCGGAGCATTGTCACCAGTTAGAAATAAAAAGAGAAGGATGGTCTTAAATTTGTTTGAAGATCACCTACCAACAAAAACATTGGCGATTCATGTTTTTGGTGGTGGTTCTGTTCTGCAAAATATGAGACTTTTAAATAATTTGGCTTCCATCACAAGAGATCAACATATTAAGTGCAAGGACTCAATATTCTTATATTTCTGTTAGTGATGTTATAGTTTTAGTGGAAGTGAGGTTTTTTATTTTTTATTTTTTGTTTTTTACATTTTGCAAGATGATATACACGTTGGAGTAACCAATCTTGTATTGGACATATCGGACCACTCATTTAAATTTTTAAACTCTAATATTATGTGAAATTTGAGATATACAAAGCATTGAACTTCCAAATTAAAAGGTCAAATATGTTAAATGTAATGACTCAATATATACCCTTGGAACTCTGTTATTATTATTATATTATATTTTTACTATGCGATATATTTAGATTTCTTTTTACTCTTCACAAGTTGTACGTGAGAAATAACAGCCATTAAACATACAAGACTAGTAAGTTATATGCCCCATACCCATCAAATCAATTTTGAGAAAGAAACCTTTCGCAAGGGAAAAATAATAATAATAAATAAAAGCTATAAACTCATGTTTTATGTGTAACATAAAAGTCATCGAGCACGTACGTCATCGCTTAATATTGAAGCTATTATCTCTTAGGACCAACTCCATTTTATGATTAAATACGTACATATAATAATAATAATAACGTTTTTTTTTTTTTTTAAGAATGTTACAAATTTAGCACATTCTTATATTTATGCCCACCATAATATTAAAGTTGATAATTTTATCATTTCCTAATATTAAAATAATAAACTAAAATGTTAGAGGTGGCAAAATTCTAAAAAAGTATTCTACCTAATTTTCTCATAATTGACAATATAAACATAAAGTTATCTATCTGTTGCTAAAGACCACATCGTCACTTAACACTGATGCTATTATCTCTTAGGGCTAACTCCATTATATGATTATGTACGTACATATAATAATAATAATGTAACAACAACAACAACAACCACAATCACAATGTGTATAGACATCAACTCTAATATCAACTTTTAATTACCAAAATACGTGACATGTAAGTTGTCATTTTTTACTGATTAAATAATTATCATATCAGTTAAAATAAAAAAAAATAGTATCTAACTGTTATATTAAAATATGAAAACTCATTATTACAAACGTTGAGATCAAAATTCATATCTCTTGCATTATTTACATAGGAATACTCTTTTATCCTTACCCTTTTAAAATGACACTTCTACTTTTTTTTTTCATTACATTATGGTAACAACTAATTCATTCCATTGTATAACAAATTTTAGTAAGTTATCATTTACATTAATATATCTAAATATTTATGTTACCAGATTTTAAGTAAAAAGTTACATGTAAATCAACTAGTAATGTGGTTGCAAACATATCATAGTAATAATATTACATCTTGACTCTATTTAAAGGTACAAAATTCAAATCGCTCCAATCCTAAATTAAAAAATATATATATCAACTAGTAGTTATAAAATGCAAAGTAGAATATTACAATTGCCGGATTTGTCGGCCTACTAGACATGAAACATTTCTACATATATATGTATGTCGTAGGAATCACCTAGTTTCTCACATCCACTTCACAACAAACAACAACATCACATCCCAAAACAAAATGGCTTTCAACATTAAGGTTTCCCTGGTGCTCCTAGTGATGTTGGTCGTGGCTACATCAGCTGATGCCCGTGCAGACTTTTCTGAGGTTTTTGTTAAACCAGAATCTGCAGGCACACAACTTCTTATTGTTACAATCACCACAACTATTTATTATTGATCCATTCTTAATTTTTTTTCCGATCCCGGCACACATATATATGATTTTTGCACTTTTTATATATGATATGATGATAGGAAAATGGCCAAAATTCTGTACTGAGTGCGAATGCAAAGAAGAATCTGGCACCACCAAGTGCTACCGCTATGTAAGGAAGGTCGGCGGATGCCCCTTAGTTTGCGGTTCACCTTGCGCTTGCACAAGATCCATTCCGCCAATCTGCTGGTGCACTTATGAGGTTGAGACCTGCACCCCAAAGCAATGCCCCCAGAGTACTGTTCCTAAGCTTGAGGATCTCCTCAGCTTGAACCGAAACTACTAAACAAATGCAGCTGCTATGTGTGTGTGTGTGTGTGTGTTGTGTGTGTGTGTGTACATACATATGTATGTATGCAGCCCATTATGTTGTATTATAGTCTATGTATGTGCTATTTATGTTCCCCGAGTCACCAGAAAACTTGGGCTTGCTTGAGCTTCCCAGCCTTAGTCACTGATGTTGAGGCTTTTAATTAAATAAGTGCAGCTCATCTTTCGAACTACTAAAATAGTTCTTAAACTTTTGTCTATATCACGTATCTTATTGGTTAATTAATTGCTTAAAATTGTTATTAGATTCTAAATAAAATTTTACATCTGGGGGTATTCATTAAACCTGTAAATCTGATCAATCCAATTCAATCTAATGGATTGGATTGGATTGGATTGAAACAACAAAAAATTTTGTAATAATTGAGATTTTGTAAATATGTACTAATTTATTTCCTATAAAGTTTTTAATAAAACAAAAAGTGACTCTCAAATATGGGATTTTCTCAATCCAAAAGTCATGAATTTTACTGTAGATTGAGTTCTAATTTGCCTAATTTGATCTGCAAACACTCTTCATTACCATGATCAAATAGGTCAAACTATCAGATTTAGACATCTTTTGTATATATATCTACAAGGCTTCTTCAGTTTTACTACAATCCCTCATGAAATCATCCCCCTCTAAAGTTGCGCCACGTATGTCTGCATCTGAAAAAACAAACTTAATGATTAAAACAATAAATCTCAAGTATCAACGGTAGTAATAAATTGGGTGTAGGGTTAAAACTGTAAAATGAGCCGAATGTATTAATATGTCTCCTGGCTTAGAATTTTGAGCAAGTCTAAACTAAGAAACTCACGGGATTTGAAAAATTAAATAAATAAATAAAAACTAAGCTCATTGAAGTATCACTAGTAGTGATTATGTTTAATTATAATCGAGTAATAAAAAAATGTTAAGCCGGCAACATAACACTAACTACATCTATATAGTTCAAAATGGAGACACGATAGATCATTTCTTATTGTTATGTTGCCGGGTGGTATTCAGAAATTGGAATATTTGAAGCACCATAATTTGAAATGGTTGGAACAGAATGGCACTTTATCGAATTCCCAATGAGCCTACTGCCTCGTTGAGAATTCCAATAAATCGTATAAAATCTCATTCTAATGTGTCAGATTATATGATAGGCAAATCACTTGTTTTCAACTTTTTTTTTTTAATTCCAGGAAAAAAAAAAAAAAAAAGACCTACAGATACATCCTCATATTAAGAGGAGTTGGTTTTTCATGTATAGGAATGAAGAGATTACATTACATTTTCCTATAACAGTTTAGGATTGTTCCAATGTTTTAATGTATTTAATATAATGTATCGCACTTTAAAATATATATATATATATATATAATCTTTTTTAAACAGATTCTATAAAAAGATTGTATTTAGAAACATGAATTACAAAAATAAATAACAATATGTCACCATCGTTAAAAAAAACATTAATTACAACAAAGTTAAAAGAGTAACAATGTTTATAGTTACCTGTTTGCAACAATCTACAAGACATGTCATAAGCCACAAGAGTCACCTTCAGACTCTCTTGCATGCGCTTCCATGCACCCTCGTGATACAGACAATTTTGAGAGCTCATTGTTTCGTGCCCTTAATTTTGAGATATCATAACTTTCTCATTTTAAATCCAATTTAAACAATTTATATACTGTTGGAAAGCTCCCGGAAAGAACTATAAAACATGCCAATTTTTTTTTCTTGCTGTAGAAAATGTATATGATTAAGGTCGAAAGTCCACTATTTACTATGTTTGTCTAGAAATTTTCACGAGGAATAGTTCATGTGCTATCCGTTCAAATTCAACAAAATTAATCTTAAACAAATCCTTAAACGATGAATATCCATACTTTGTGAAGTTTAAACTAATTTCCTCAAAATATTTATTTGGAACTCATCTCACCCAAAAAAATCGTAAATTTTCCCCCAAAATATTTCAAGTTATTGCATGAAAATACAACCTGTTGGAGATTCTTACCTAAAAAATTAAGTGGCAATCATTTTTCTGTCATCTATTCATATTCTTAAATGATGATTTCCCTCTCATTCTCCGCAGATTATTAAAATAAAAAAAATAAAAATAAAAAAAACCAAAAAGTCTGATTAATGAAGTATACTACTTGTGTGTGTGTGCGGTTTTTTTTTTTTTTTTTTAAATTTTAAATTATTAGATAGAATCTATTACGCTTAAAAGAATCCAAATAGGGACAACTTTGTCATTTCTCAATTTGTTATTGTTAAATCTGCATCTTTCCTTTGTGTTGGACGTGTGATAATGTTTGCTGCCAGTTGCTCAAACTTTAGATTCTTTATTATCATTTAAATTGCAAGCAAAAAAAAAAAAAAAAAACATTTATATAAGATGCTAACTGTTGTTGTTCTTTTATTTGCTTTTAGATCAGAACCAATTAGTTCGAGCTTTACTCGTTCTGTTTTCACTTTACAAAATATTGAAGATATCGATGTTCATTTCCGGTTTCAATCACTCACGGTACGGGCACAATTTCCAATGAATTTCCGTTTGAGCTTCAAATTTTACATTTCAATGCTTATCATCAGATGAGTATATATTTGCTATTAAAAGCTAAGCTGATCAAGTACTGTATAACGAAGGGTTTACTTTAGTGACTAACATATTAATAAGGGAAAATGACTTCGATAATGAAGAATCCCTATAGTGCTAATTAAGTCTAGAGATGTAGTATATCATGAAGAATTTCTGAAGGATGAACACTTGGAAGTAAGCTATGAACTCAGTAATTGTATGTTGGCTCAAAAAGAGATGGAAATTATTGTTTCGAGCACTTAAAATTTAGCATAATCAGATACTTAATTTGAGCAAAAAAAGTTAAACAAAGAGTTTGAATAGAAAAAAAGACCTATTATAAACTTACAGCCCATAAGGGAACGGTTTTAAATCGAGCAAACCTATTTTCTTTTCTTTTTTCTTTTTTCATTTTTGATTAGTGGAAATTCCTCGATGAGAACTTATGTTCATAACATGTGAATTTGGCAACTGACAAGTTGTTTTCCAAGGAAGAAAATAACGATCTGAGAGTTATGATGCGATCTGCTAGTTTCTCTAGAGATAAAAATTGAACAGCTTCATCATATAGAGTTTTTTCTCAACTACTTAAAGTACTTGTACTGTCGAAATATTACACTTTTGTATCGTTTTAATCAAACAAATTTGATTAAAAAAAACCGATAGTCAAAAAGGAAGTACTATAGTAGATTGAAATGACGACGGCAATGAAAACATAACGACTTTTTCAAAAGCCACAGAAACAATAATAATACAACAAAGGATGAAAACATGATTAGAAAACGATTGAATTCTTGAAAAACAAAAAATTATGAAGGAATAAATGACAATAAAAACAGAAAAGATCATAAGAATACCGAACGACGGTTTTAAGAAAACATGACAACACATAATAAGAAAATGGGGTGTCTTTTGCCACCCTTTAGTCTACTTTTCTCAAACCTTCACTACTAGAAAATGTGGATACCACGACTGATATTCGACGACCGTTTTTAAAAAAACCGTCGTCGTAAGTTTGGAAAAAACATGGAGTCGAAAAGCACACGAAAACCGTCATGGAAGCTCGAACTTTCACGACGATCAACAAAGACCGTCGTGGTAGCTTGGAGCTACCACGACGGGCACAAAGACCGTCGTGGTAGGTCCTGTTTCGGGACCTATCACGACGGGCAAAAGACCGTCGTGGTAGGTCCCCGAAACAGGACCTACCACGATGGTTTTTGCACGTCGTGGTAGGATAACTACCACGACGATCTTTTGCTCGTTGTGGTAGGTTGCCTTTTCTGGGACCTACCACGACGGTCACAAAAAACCATCGTGGTAGGTGACCTTTTCGGGGACCTACCACGACGGTCAAAAGACCGTCGTGGTAGGTCCCCGAAAAGGGGATACCACGACGGTCTTTGACTGTCGTGGTACCCGAAGGTACCACGACAGTCAAAGACCGTCGTAGTAGGTCCCCGAAAAGGGGATACCACGACGGTCTTTGACCGTCGTGGTATCCGAAGGTACCACGACAGTCAAAGACCGTCGTGGTATCTACCACGACGGTCAATGACCGTCGTGGTATCTACCTTTTCGGGGACCTACCACGACGGTCATTGACCGTCGTGGTAGATGCCATACCACGACGGTTATTGTGAAAACCGTCGTGGTATCTGTGCCGCGAAATTTAAAAAAATACCCGAGAAGCGTGCCTTTGTGCAAGTGGCCGAAACACTTAGCATCTTTTATGCATAAGAACAAAACGAAATCATCATTCACTTCACTTTCTCTCTCAGATTTTTGACATCTCCCTCCAACAGGTTTTCGTATTTCTCTCTAACTTTTTGCCTTGCATCCTCCATTATCTCTCTTTGCTTGTCTTGAATCCTCCATTATCTCTCATTGTCGTCCATCCTCCATTTTCTCTCCTTGCTTCTATCACTCCATTTTCTCCGAATTTTGTTGTGTTTCGCCGTCCTCCACGCTCACGCCAACGCCGTCGCGAAGCCCACGCCGTCGCCAAGGCCGACCCCCAACCTTGCTCGCCGACGCCAATTTACCCATATTTTCGGCACACTAAACGATTAAGTTTATGTTGGCTATTTCATGAAACGGTTGATAGAAGTTAGCTAAGACAATAGTAAACTTTATTTCAAGGCCACGTTGTATGTTGATTGTTGATTGTGTTTGTGAAACTTTATTTGGGTCATTTGTGAAACGGAAACTTTATTTGGGTAAAATCCCGTAGTGGTACCATGGGGTACCACGACGGGTCAAAGCCCGTCGTGGTATCTCAGCGTACCACGACGGTCAAGGACCATCGTGGTAAGTGGGGTACCACGATGGTCCTTGACCGTCGTGTTATCTTGTCTACCATGACGGTCAAAAAACCGTCGTGGAATCCAAAAACATACCACGACTGTGGATTCCACGACGGTTTAAAAACCGTCGTGTAAGTATTAACACGACGGTTTTTAATCGTCGTCGAATCTCTATTTTGTTCTAGTGCTTTTTTTAAACCACCCACCAACTAAATCTTATTACTCGTTACACCTCACTTATTTTTCCAAAAATGTCCTTATAATTAAGATATTATTTTTTTTCTTTTTTTACCCACAAATCAATAAGTTATCTCTTTTTTTTTTTTTTCCTCTTCTAAAACAAATTTTTTTTTGGTCAATTCATGTTACTTCTATTGTTCATCTTTGTATTCATGTTCATCTTTTCTTTTTTTTATTTTTCATGCCAAGGCATAAAAAAAACTTCAAAATTGTTAAAATAAAAAGAAAAATCGTCCTCGAGATGACTCAGCAAAAATATATTCTTTCGAATAAAATAAAATCAGCCATCTAATTTTTAACTTAAAGCACCAGAAGGATATAGACAAATAAACTAAATTTAAATTTAAAAGACATCAAAGAAAGTGCCGAAGCAGCTTGCTTACGGACTGTCAATCCTTATGTAACCTTTCCCTCTTCCTTCACGATGCTGGAATTCAAACATACAACTCTTTAGGTTCGTTTTTCTTGGTTACATGTTACTACGTTCGGGGGGGGGGGGGGGGGGGGGGAACCGACAAACAATGGCATGATATTTTTTAAAAATATATTTAATTACGGTTTTCTTTATGAGAAGTTGTCTATTATTTTTTTATCATTAATAAATTAGATTATTGTAACGACCCGTCTTGCACAGGCCGTTACACTGTTGACTTACTTACTTACATACTTATAAATTAGCTCAAAACATAGCGGAAATTTTTATTTTTTTTATACACGAATTAAAACGTGTTCTTCGAAAAGATGTCTGGATAAAATATCATTACATAATTATAAAAACTCAAAAAGGTCAAAACGCGTAGCGGCATAAAGTCCCACGATTTCACAGCTCGCCTCGCCACGCTCCGCTACCTTGCATCAAGCATTGCCGACAGGCTGCTTACCTACAGCATAGACGTAAGACAGTGAGTTTTTGCTCAGCAAGTACAACTGCCTCGTCCGCGACTTACTTAAAACCATATCGAAATACATTTCTAACTTAACATACATAGCCATTCATAATCACATAACATCGTTCATAATAGCATAAACTAACAATGCCTAAACATGTATGGTCCAGTTCTGCTCGTATTTACTTTCTTTGCTTATCATTCTTTTAGAGCCCTTACCTTTGGTGTTTGTACCCGGCGCGCAACCATGGAGTGGTTGGGGTGGCCAGCCCTGTCCAACTCAAACCATAGTTCTACCCGACCTCGGACGGGTGGTACTACACCGGCAAGCTCGCTTGCCTTCTTATCTTTTCTTATCTTTTCTTAACTTAATCTTGAGCTCATTTATCTTGTAGGAATTAGTGAGTATGTATTCATGATGTCGCATAATCCTAACTCATGCTGAACATCTAAATCATGCTTAATCATATTTTTTATACATCATCAAATAACATGGCATACTAGTACTTATAGCATGGCAATTAACTTATAACACATCATCGCATAGCATACAATTTCATACACCCTTAGCATTCATCTAATTTCACTTTAGTAAGCATCAACTAGAGCCTATGCTGTAGGCGGAGTTGTACTTACCTCTTTTCATGCTAAACTCTCACTCTCGCTGTCCTGCCTTGGCGTACAGCTACAAGTTCTCTCCTGCTCGAGAAAGGACATTGGTGAGATTCTGATTCTGATCGTAAAATGTTGGTATTCTAACCAACATACCTACTACAACCTAGTTGTATGTCCCTGTCAGATAACTGACTTGTCCAAATTGGCCTTTTACTGCTGGGGATTAATTTGAACTTGATTAATCCCTTAAGAGGCTACGTTAGATAACCTCTTAATTATCTCCTTGATCTTCTATTGGATTTCTCTTTAATACCTTGGGCTTTACTATTCTATCATAGCATATTAGGTCAATGGCCTTGATCCATTTTGCTTGGCCCATTAAACTTATGGTATTCCTTAGGGTTACGTTGGATAACCCGTAAGGTTACCTCTTTCTTGTTGTGGGTCAGCCAAAGTTGACAATTGGTCAACTACTGGTCAACCCTTGTCAATTCTGGGCCCTTTGGGCCTAAGTCCGATAGCTTGGGTCCTATTCCCGGCTATGGCCCGTAATCAGCTTGATTACTATTTTTATCTGGAAAAATCTATTTTCTTAACTTAACTTCATTTTCTTAACTTAAAATCACATTTTTCTTCCTTTTATACTTTTACCCCATTTTTCTTAAAAAAAATCCTTAAAACCCTTTATAAACTTCCGATCTTTAAAATAATTCTTTGTAAATGTCGTTTAGGGTCAAATACTGCCTTTGGAACAGTTTTCGCAGTTAAAATAACGGTTTAGAACACTTTACAATTTTTTTGAAAACATTTTGTAACACTATGGTGAAGGAATTTTCGGATTCCTTGCGCACCTCTCATAAAACGTGTCCAGTTTAAAAATCCGTCGAGAATCTGAAAAAATTTTCTTCACGAAAGTTGTAGCTCTCGAAAAATGCTAAAACTGCGTGTTTTGTGAAAAATCCAATTCTGCTTGTATCAATACCAGTTTTCATTTGAAAACGGCTAATCCTGAAAAATCTGGGTGAAACTGGCCCCAGGGATCAGCCACGGGTTTTGCTGAAAACGAAAGCCGTTGGAGCTTTATTTTGATATTCCGTCCAAGTTGTCCTCTAGGAAAACTTGTTTCGAGAAACTTTTGTGTTTTGAGTTTTAACCCATTTGGCCTTTAGGGCCTTAAAATTCCATTTTTCCAAAACTGATCAGATCCTAATCCGAATATGGGCAGTTTCGGGTTTACTTTCGGTTTGCGTCCTATTTCGCGAATCTAACTCGACCGACCACTTCGGGAGCCTACGATTCAAACACACAACGTTTTCTAACGTCCCATTAAGCCCAAAAACCATTTTAACCCGTCCATGCAACCCACAAATTAAAACAAAATCCTAGGGTTGCTTTGGTTCTAGCATTACATACATCCATACAAGCATCACCATTTTAAGCCCTAACTAGCATGCATTTTTCTTGGCTGCCTAGGGCAGATTTTGGCCACAAAATGGGGACACACAACCTAAGTTTTTCTAGCATGAAATTCATACAAAAATCAACACAAATCAAACAAGATTTTAAAGCCAAACACCCTAGTTCTAGCAAATCAAGCACACACTGAAATCTAAAGCATAAAAACGAAATTGGACTTACGTCCTTACAACCCAATCGAACTTCAAATTAAACTTGGAGTTAAGCTTAAAATTAGAGGTTTAGGGTTTGACAAATTACTTAGAACCAAAGCTAGTTTGGTTGCACCAAATTTTTTCCTTCTTCTCCTCCTTGCTTCTAAGCTCACGGCCACACCTAGAGGAAATGGGGATTCAAAAAAAAATGTCGGCTCTTTCTTGCACCTTCCAAGGCCGAACTTCAAGAGCAAAAAGCCCCAAAAAAATTTCAAAATCAACTCACCTTCTTCTCTTCCTTCTTAGTCGGCTTCACCCTAGGAAACCCACAAGAAAAATTTTTCAATCTCTCTCTTGCTCTCACCCTTGCTCAACCGGACTTCTAAGGCTCAAAAAGCTTTCAAAATTTTTTGATTTTTCCTCTCCTCTCTCTCTTCTCCCTTGGCTGCCGAACTCTAGAGGAAATGGCAAGGTTTGGTTCACTTTTTCACTAAAAAGAATAGAGAGAATGGAAGGGATTTTTGATGTGAAATGGAGTGGTTAGTTTCTTGCCTTGATTTAAGGCTTTTTCTCTTGCTTTGTTCCCTTGTTGCTGCCGAAGGTGGAGGGGAGCAGTTGGCTGAAATTTGGCATTAAATGCATAGGGAATTGATGGACAAGAGGAAGGTGGGAGTGGTTGGAGTCTTGCCTTGTTTTAAGGCTTTCTTTTCCATTCTTTTCTTTTCTTTCTTTTGTGCAGCTGCAGCCGGATTAGGGGGGGGGGGCGAAGACAGCTCCACATGCTAGCTTAAGCTAGTGGACAATGAGGTAATATGTATGGGCATAGGTCTTTAGCTTAGCTTAGGCTTTGTTTGGCATTTTTGCTTCTCCACAGCTCATTTTTCTTCTCCTTTGTGCTACACAGATAATTTTAATATTGTGATTCTTCAAAACACAATATTTTTATCTCATATCGAAGCACAAGATTTATCTGTGTGAATTTTGGATCGAAAAAATATTTCTCTCAAGTTTTTCCGAACCCTTTTTTCCCTTAACTCTAACTTGGTGTGCTTGATTTTCTAGGGACGTTTTAAGATTTTTTCTTACTAACTAGCTCATAAAACATCATCTCAGGACTCATCTCGCTCCGTACTTGAAAAATCTCAGAAAGTCAACCCTTTGACTTTTTGGCCGGTCAAACTTTGACTTTTTCGGTCAAAGTTGACTTTCGTAAAATTTTGCACCGTTTCAATTCTTTCGACTTGAAAAGTCCGTTTCCGAGCTTAGAAATACATTTTGAGTCTTCTCAACCCATAAAACTCACAAATCTTTTCAAAAGCCATAAACCGAGCTTTTTCACGAAAATTTTCATAAAGTGAAAATAATTCCTTAAAAGGAAAATGTACATGGAAAAAAAAAATTTGAATATTACAATTATTCTGTTTATGCATGTGGTTTGTTATTTCTTTGATTCATCTTAACTTAGTTTTTACTGCTTATTTGTGTTGGATTGAAAGGGTGTCGTACTAGCTGTTATGTTAACTGTTAAAGTGACATGTGCGGAAATATTTTTACAGTAATTTTTGTTCTTAAATATAAAGTTATTTAAGGGAGTTTCAGTAATAAGAAGAAAATATGAAAAAGAGGTGTATGATGAGTAAATAAGGGTGTCACTAAAGAAAAATAAAAGGAACAAGACGAACGACTAAAAAATGAGAAAACGTCGTGCAATAGAAAACTACAAAAAGAAATCGGAAGGAATAAAACGAAAACAAGAAAACCCGGACCAAAAAATAATAATAATAATAATAATAATAATAATAAAAATGAATAAACCTACCTTCGGCGAAAATTAATTTCGTGTGTGTCGGTGGGTTTTCGTAAATTATTAGAAAATATTTTAGAATTTTGTCTTTAACTTTTCTATAGGATTTTGATTTTAAAATTAATTCTTCAAACATGCTCCCAAATTAAACATCTTTTATTGTATCCTATTTAACAATTAGGTTATTTTTTCTCGTCTTCTTTCAATAAATTTTGATAGTAGAAAACTAGACTTTTTGCTATCAAATATAATCCGAGACTAAATATTTGGTAGCAAAAGACTTCATCATGGTCACCCAAAACTCCTTACAATGACAGCTTTTGGCAACCAAAAATTGGTCCCCGAATATAGTGTTTATGCCACGTTTTGCTACCAAATATTGGTAGCGGAAACTACATTTTTGTCACGGATTGTTTGGCGACCAAATCTAGTTTTGGTCGTCAATACCTAATGTGACCAACTTATGGGGGATCAAATGGTGATCAAAATCTTTTTTTCCTGACAACCCCCTTCATTAATATTTTCATAGTACCTCATAATTAATTTCTCAATTAATTTACCAACTTTTTTACAATATGCATGCCATGTGTGGAGCACGTATTGTCACTAGTTAGAAGTAAAAAGAAAAGGATGGTCTTAGATTTGTTTAAAGATCACCTACCAACAAAAACATTCGCAACTCATGTTTTTGGTGGTGGTTATGTTCTGTAAAGTATGAGACTTTTAAATAATTTGGCTTCCATATTAAAAGATCAACATATTTAGTGTAGCAACTTAATATTCTTATATGTTTGTTAGTGTTGTTATAGTTTTACGATGCTGGACATGAGGTTTTTTATTTTTTATTTTGTTTTTTACATACACTTTCGCAAGATAATATACTTGTTGGAGTAACCAATCTTGTATTGGACATATCGGGCTGCTCATTTGAATTTTTTTGGCTCTGATGTTATGTAAAATTTGAGACTTATATAAAGTGTTGAACTTCCATCTTAAAAGATCAAACGTTTATACCCTTATAACTCTGTTGTTATTGTCATTATAATTTTACTGTGCGATATATTTATATATCTTTTTACTCTTCACAAGATGTACGTGAGAAATAACAGCCATTAAACATACAAGACTAGTAAGTTATATGCCCCGTACCTATCAAATCAATTTTGAGAAAGAAACCTTTCACAAGGAGGGGAAAAAAGAAGAAGAAGAAGAAGAAGAAGAAGAAGCTATAAACTCATGTTTTATGTGTAACATAAAGTCATCGACCACGTACAAATCGCTTGAAGCTATTATCTCTTAGGACCAACTCCATTATATGATTAAATACGTACATATAATAATAATAATAAGGTTAAATGTAAGAAGTCCATAAATTTAACACATCCTTATATTATGTCCACCATAACATTAAAGTTGATAAATTTTTCATTTCATAATATTAAAATAATAAACTTAAATGTTAGAGTGGGCAAAAATTATGAGAAAGTATTCTACCTAATTTTCTCATAATTGACACTATCAGCATAAAGTTATCTATCTTATGCTAAAGGCCACATCGTTGCTTAACAATGACGCTATTATCTCTTGGGGCTAACTCCATTATATGATTATGTACGTACATATAATAATAGTACTAATAATAATAATAATAATAATAATAATGTATATAGATATCAACTCTAATATCAACTTTTGATTATCAACATACGTGACATGTAAGTTGCTATTTTTTATTGATTAAATAATTATCATATCAATTAAAAAAAAAAAAGATAGTATCTACCTATTATATTAAAATATGAAAACTCATTATTACAAGCGTTGAGATCAAAATTCATATCTCTTGCATTATTTATATAGGTATACTCTTCTAAAACGACACTTCTACTTTTTTTTTTTTTTTTTTTTTTGTACATTATGGTAATAACTAGTTCATTCCAATGTATAACATATTTGAGTAAGTTATCATTTACAGTAATAACTCTAAATATTTATGTTACACGATTTTAAATAAAAAGTTACATATAAATCAACTAGCAATGTGGTTGCAGACCTATCATAGTAGTAATATCACACTCTGACTCTATCTAGAGTTACAAAGTTCGAATCACCCCACCCCCAAATTAAAAAAAAAAAAAATCAACTAATAGTTATAAAATGTTAAATAGAATATTACAATTGCCAGATTTGTCCGCCTGCTAGACATGAAACATTTCCATATATATATATATATATATATATATATATATATATATATGTCCAAGGAATCACCAAGTTTCTCACATTCACTTCACACCAAACAACAACATCACATCCCAAAACAAAATGGCTTTCAACATTAAGGTTTCCGCGGTGCTCCTAGCGATGTTGGTTGTGGCTACATCAGCTGATGCACGTGCAGACCTTTCTGAGGTTTTTGTTACACCAGAATCTGCAGGTACACAACTTCTTATTGTTACAATCACCACTACTAATATTGATCCATTCTTTTTTTTTTTTTTTTTTTTTTTTTCCGATCCTGGCACACATATATATGATTTTCTCACTTTTTACACATGATATGATGATAGGAATACCTCTAGAATTGTAATAACTGAATTTTCAAAGATACGATTTCTTGTAGAAAACTTTAAGTTGAACCATGAAGGTATTTATGTAAAATCCTGGTTAGGGTTTTTGGGTAATGTTATGAGTTCTTATTGACCTTATAAGACTCAATAATGAATTGCTTAGTTAAGCAAATAGCCTTTTGGGTGAAAAGGAGAAAGAAAATCTATGATTTTATGTTGGTCAAAGTTTGATCAAGAAAGTCAAAATTTGACCAAGAAAGTTAAAATTTGACCAAGAAAGTCAAAGTTGACCCAGAAAGTCAAAGTTGACGAAGAAGGTCAAAGGTTGACCAAAAATGATCAAAGGGTTGACCACACAGATGTATGACAAGCAGTATGGAAAATATACTGTAAAAACTAAAATTATAGACATGAGAATGTAAATGAGAAATAAAACCACCATAGAAAAATCAAGTACAATAAATATGAATTATTGGGCCAAAAAGTTTTAAACAAAAAGAAAATTTTTCGTACTGTCCATTTTTACACAAATAAATTTTGGACTGCAATGCAATGCCACAGTATGGTGTATTAGTGAGCACAGTACCAAAAATATCTGTGTGGGCTTAAAAGTGGACTACTTTTTAAAGAAAAAGCCAAACAAGCCTTAATTAGGCTTATGTCATCACCTTTTTGAATTATGACATCATTAAGGCTTTAATTAAAATTAAAGAGGGATTAAAATAATCTTGGACAACTCTAGAAGATGAGGTGGCCGGCCAAGAGAGGGGCTACTTAGCAAATATTCTTGTTTTAAGGGGTTTTAAGCAAAAGTTGAACAAAAAATAATTCCAAACCAACCTCATTTTTCACCTATAAATAGGTCTAAGGGGTGGTCGGTTTTTGGCTGGAAAAATCAGAGAAAAGCAGCCAAGTTCTTGCCAATTTCCCTCTCCAAAAATTTGAAAATTCAAGGGTGAGAAAGAGTGAAGAGAAAATTTGGAAATCAAAGGGGTTTTAGAGCTTGTAGTGTTTGGTTTCCACTAGGGTTGTCAAGCAAGAATTTGGACAGTTTTGGTGCCCATTTTCAAGGCCAAAGGCCGGCTGCGAGGGGGGTAAGAGAGTGAAAAAAATTTAGATTAGTTTGTGCATGGTTTAGGTTCAAGCCAACACCAAAGAATCAACATAAATTTTGGTGCCACTTGGTGTAGAGAGAACCGGCCTTGGAGGTGACCAAAGGGAGGGAAGATTTTGTGAGCTAACCCTAGCCCCAACTCTTGAGAAAAAATCAAGGTAAACTTTCATAAACCCCAAACTCTTTCAATTGAGTTTTCAATTTGAAATTTAAATGTATTTTAAGTTGAATTTGTAAGAGCATAAGCTCAATTTATTTTGTGCTCAAAGTTAGAAACCTAGGGTTTATGCTTGATCTAGAATTAGAGGTGGTTTGATTTCAATTTGCATGCTTGCTTTAATTTTCATAATTTGCATGCTAAATGTTAGTGTTGTATGTCCCCAAATCTGCCCTAGTGTGTGTGGATGGATATTATGTGCTAGGTTGTTAGAAATTGAATTAGTATGCTTGATTTGAATGATGCAACCTAAGCCATGCAAACTTGGTTGATCCAATGTCAATTAAGGTTTGCATGGTGATGTTAGAAAATGTGTTTAAAGAAAATTTACATTAGAAAACTACTGCATGTGTGTTCTAGAGCTCCCGCGGTGGCTGGTTGAGCTAGGTTTCACGTTTGGGACGTAAAACAAACTTTAAACCGAAAAACTGCCAGGTTTGGGTAAATCCTGACCAATTTTCTGGAAAGTGGATTTTGAGCCCTTTAGAGGCCGAATTTGAAGAAACTTAAAACATGAAAGTTGTTCAGAACAGTTTTTCCTAGGGGACAATGTTAACGGTTTTCCAAAATGAGACTCCAATGACTTCCGTTTTCACGAAAACCCGAGACTGACGTGGCCAGACCTTTATGCACAGCCAGTTGAATTCCAAGGGGAAAACGAAAGGGTTAGAGTCAGAACTGGGTTTTTCGCAAAATATGAAAGTTCTAGGATTTTTCGAGATCTAAAATTTTCATGAGACAACTTTT
Organism: Ficus microcarpa; assembly: GCA_025413485.1. NCBI lineage: Eukaryota > Viridiplantae > Streptophyta > Magnoliopsida > Rosales > Moraceae > Ficus > Ficus microcarpa. Next base: position 25,522,979 of record CM046387.1, on the reverse strand, counting down.
CCAAATTCAGCATGGATTTTACAGTAAAACTTATTTCTAAAAATTGTGCAGGAAACAATAAATTCCTATACAGGATTTTCTGAAAACTATGCAGGAAAATAGTATTTTGCTCAAAAACTGATAGTTTGACTATGGGGACTGTTCCAAAGGCAGTTCCAACACTTAATAGCTTTTTCCAATACCATTCTAAGCAACCCAAAGTTTTCATAAGTTAAATGAAAGGAGTTTTTGCGAAAAAGGTGATAAATCACCAACATTTTCTAAAGAAAACAAATAGAACTATAGACTTAGGTTGTCGTAAAATTGGGGTAATCTAGAGGATAACCATCAATAACCAAGTAAGATACCCGAATTATAGAACCGGGTTCAAAGCCCAAGATTACCAATAATCACCCGATAGGATACCACATAATTGGGCCTTAGGGTGATGACCTAGGTTGGGTCACACCAAGAGTTACCCAGTGTAACCCAACATGATACTAAGATTAATGGACTAAAACTAAGAGTTACCCAACATAGCCCAATAATGAACCAAGTCTTAAGAGAAGCTAAGACATAGGGTTACCAACGATAACCTAATAGGTTATGGGCTAGGTATGCTAAGATATAGTCCAAGGGTTGGATAATGACTTAACCCTAAGCATGTATGTATGGGCTTAGCCTACCAGGTTACCCTATGTAACCTAATAAGGTATGATCCAAGGTTGGTAATATTAACCCCCAAGGTTACTTGTAGTAACCCAATAAATTATCATAAGTTAGGAAGGGGACATACAACTAAGATTGCATGTGAATGTTGGTTAGGTTACAAACATCCTATGATTAAGAACTCATACGTATGTCCTTCAATAGAGTAGGAGATAACCTGCATTGGCATCCTAGGTGGGAGCAGTCATATAGTGGATATAGCAACCAAGGTAAGTACAACTCCGCCTACAGCATAGGCTTTTGTTGTGATTCTTACCCAAACATGTTAATGTGTAATATTGTTCGATGTATGCCATGTTGCATGTTATATTGTTTGCTATGTGATATGCCAAGTTTATGGTTAATGTTTAATATGATGAATGCTATGCTATGTGATATGCAAAGTTGAGGTATGCTTATGTTATGTCATATGAAATGTTAAGATCATGGATATGATACGAGGCATGTTAGGATATGATTATGTATATGTGACATCATGGAGCATGTTCACTAATGATTAAGGTAAGAGCAAGATCAAGAAAGAGATCATAAAAAGCAAGTGAGATGGCAAGTGAGCTTGCCTGTGTCGTACCGACCTGCGTTAGGTCGGGTTGGACTATGGTTTGAGTTGGAAATGGACTGGCCGCTCCAACCACTCCATAGTTGCGCGCCCGGTGCGGACACTTATGTAAGGGCCTATAAGCAAGATAAGTTAAGTTAAGATGTGAGTCACGTTATGAAAGTATAAGAAAGCATAATGAAGCATAAATGGCTCATGCATGTTTAAGTATGTTATGCTGTTAAGTTATGACATGTTGAGAAGTGTCAAGGTTTGTTATGTGTTATATGGGTGTGTCGCGGGTTAATAAATTGTACTTGCTGAGCGAAAGCTCACGTCTTACATCTATGCTGTAGGTAAGCAACCTATGGGCAACAAGTGATACAAGATGGAGGAGCGTGGCGGAGCAACTGTGAAATGTGGGAATATCGACCGCTACGCGTTTTGTTTTATTTTATGAATATTTTATTTGACGTTAGAACATCATTATTTACTTGTTGTGTATACGCTCGACAAACATCTTTATTTAGTTGTTGCTTATATGTTAATACGTTCGTATAAAAAAAAAAAATTTCCGCTGAATTACGCTAAGTTAATAAGTACGATATGTATGCATGTATGTATGGTAACGGCCTGTACTAGGCTAGTCGTTACAAGAATTCTGTACTAACTGCGAATGCAAAGAAGAATCCGGCACCACTAAGTGCTACCGCTATGAAAGGAAGGTCGGTGGATGCCCCTTAGTATGTGGTTCGCCTTGTATTTGTCCGCGTTCGATTCCACTAATCTGCTTTTGCACATATGAGGTTGAGACCTGCACCCCAGAGCAATGCCCCCAGAACACTGCTCCGAAGCTTGAGGATCTCCTCAGCTTGAACCGAAACTACTAAACAAATGCAGCTGCTATATATATGTGTTGTGATATAGTCTATGTATGTGCTACTTATGTTGCCCAAGTCACAAGAAAACTTGGGCTAGCTTGAGCTCCCCAGCCTTAGTCACTGATGTTGAGGCTTTTTATTAAATAAGTGCAGCTCCTCTTTCCAACGACTAAAATAGTTCTTCAACTTTTTTCTATATCACGTATCTTGTCAGTTAATTAATTGCTTAAAATTGTTAATAGATTCTAAGTAAAATGTTACATCTAGGGTGTTCATCGCATCTATAAATTGGATGAATCCAATTCATTCAATTCAATCTGATGGATTGGATTGGATTGAAAAAATAATGGACTTGTGATGAATTGAGATTTTATCAATTCAATATAGTTACTGATTTTCTGAACTTTTGATACGTACGCATAGAGTTTGGTACATATGTATACATTTATTTCCTATAAAGTTTTTAATAAAACATAAAGAGACTCTCATATATGGGGATTTTCTCAATCCAAAAGTCATGAATTTTACTATAGATTGAGTATTAATTTGCCTAATTTAATCTGTAAACACTCTTAATTACAATAATCAAACAGGTCTGACTATCAAATTTTAGACATCTTCCATATATATTTATATGGCTTTCTTCAGTTTTACTACAATCCCTCATGAAATCATCCCCACCACCACCGCCGCGCCCCCCCTCCTCCCCCCCCCCCCCCTCTAAAGTTGTGCCACATATGTCAGCATCTAAAAAACCAAAAATTAATGACTAAAACATTAAATCTCAAGTATCAACGGTAGTTATAAAATGGGAGTAGGGTTAAAATGGTAAAATGAGCCTAAATGAAATAAAATGTCTCCTAGCTTAGAATTGAATTTTGAGTAAGTCTAAACTAAAAAACTCACGGGATATGAAAAGTAAATAAATAAATAAAAACTAAGCTCATTGAAGTACCATTAGTAGTGATTAAATTTAGTTATAATCGAGTAATAGAAAAAGTTAAGTCGGCAACACAACGTTAACTCCATCTATATAGTTCAAAATGGAGACATGACAAATATGATTAAATAGAAATCATATGTTAGTTTAAATAAAATGATTTGACTGATTATTGGAGATACAATAGGAAATAATGATGGTGCTTCAAACTCCAATTAGGAAAACTCAATTTAAAAAAAAAAAAAATCAGTGTTGTTATCATGACCTTGAATCAATGCTAATATGGGAGTCTACTAAAACCTGGAACCAAAAAAGGACCTGGTCTATACTTTCTCATATAATATCTAGGAAGTCTAAATTCATCAAGACTCAGTCTCTGTTGACAGGTCATCGGAGAGGCTTAATTGCAACCTCAAAATGGATGATAAGACACGTGATAGATCGTTTTCTTACTGTTATGTCACCGGGTGGTAATCATAAGTTGAAATATTTGAAGCACCATCAGTTGAAATGATTGGAACGGAATGGGGCTTTATCAAATTCCCAATTAGCCTACTGCCTTGCTGAGAATTCCAATAAATCGTATAAATCTCATTCTAATGTGTCAGATTATGACAGGCGAATCACTTGCTTTCAACTATTTTTTTTAACTTCCAGAAAACAAAAAATGAGACCTACAGATACATCCTCATTTAAAAAGGAATAGGTTTTCATGTGTAGGAATGATGAGATTACATTACATTTTCCTACAACAATATACCCTTGTTCCAATGTTTTAATGTATTTTATATAATGTATCACATTTAAAATATATATATATATATATATGAGATGCTAACTGTTGTTGTTCTTTTATTTGCTTTTATATCAGAACCAATTAGTTCGAACTTTACTTGTTTTGTTTTCACGTTACAAAATAATGAAGATCTCGATGCTCTGGTCTCAATCACTCATGGTACAGGCACAATTTCCAATGAACTTCCGTTGAGCTTCAAATTTTACATTTCAATGCTTATCATCAGATGAGTATATAATTGCTATTAAAAGCTAAGCTGATCAAGTGCTGTAAAACTAAGGGTTTACTTTAGTGTCTAACAAATTAATAAGGGAAAATGACTTCGACAAAAAACAAATGACGAATCCTTATACTGCTAATTAAGTCTAGAGATGTTGTATATCATGAAGAATTTCTGAAGGATCGAAACTTGGAAGTAAGCTATGAACTCAGTAATCATATGCTGGCTCAAAAAGAGATGGAAATTAACGTTTCGAGCACTTAAATTTAGCATAATCAAATACTTAATTTGAGGAAAAAAGTTAAACAAAGAGTCTAAAGAGAAAAAAGACCTCTGATAAACTTAAAGCTCGTAAGGGGAACAGTTTTAAATAGAGCAAACTGTTTTATTTTATTTATTTTTTTTGCCTTTTTGGTTTTTTCTATTTTTTTTCTTTTTCAGTTGATGGAAATTCCTCTACGAGAATTTATGTTTGTTTTACTGGTACATTATATGTTAATTTAGCAACTAACAAGTTATTTTCCAAGGAAGAAAATAAAGATTCGAGGGCTGTGAGGCGATCTGTTAGTTTCTCTAGAGACAAAAATCGAATAGCTTCATCATATAGAGCTTTTTCTCAACTACTTAAAGTACTTGTAGTGTTGAAATATTAAACTTTTGTGAAGTTTTAATCAAACAAATTTGATTAAAAAAACTGACAGTCAAAAAAGAAGTATCATATTAGATTGAAACGACGAAAAAGCCACATAAACGATATTAATACAATAAAGGATGAAAGCATGATTAGAAACGACTAAATTCTTAAAAGAAAATAAATTACAAAGGAATAAACGGCAATTAAAACTGAAAAGACCACAAGAACAACGAACGACAGTTTTAAGAAAAAATGACAACAAATGACAAGAAAATGGGGTGTCTTTTGCCACCCTTTAGTCTCCTTTTCTCAAACCTTCTTCTAGACCACCAACTAAATCTTTTTACTCATTACACTTCTCTCTTTTTTTTTTTTTTTTTTTTTTTTAAATGTCCTTATAATTGAGTTATAATTTTTTTTTCTTTTTTTACCCACAAATCAATAAGTTATCTTTTTTTTTTCCTTTTCTAAAACAATAATTTTTTTTTGTCAATTCTTGTTACTTCTATTGTCATCTTCGTATTCATCTTTATCATTTTTTTTTTTTTTTTTAAATTTTATGCCCAGGCATAAAAAAACTTCAAAATTGTTAAACTAAAAAGAAAAATCGTCCTCGAGATGACTCAGCAAAAATATATTCTTTTCTTATGTAAAAAAACCGACAATCCTTATGTAACTTTTCCTTCACGTTGCGGTAATATGGCGTTTCCATCTTCCTGCACAATGCCCGATTTCAAACTTACAACTCTTTTGGTTCGTTTTTCTTGATTCCAAATAACTACTTTCGGGAGGAAAAAAAACCGACAAACAATGACATGATATTTTTTAAAAATAATTTACTTACGGTTTTCTTTATGAGAAGTTGTCTATTTTTTTTTAATCAATATTAAATTAGAATTTTCTGTTCATGCTTGTTGTTTATCATTTCATTGATTAATATGAAATTAGATTTTACTGCTTATTTGTGTTGGATTTAAAGGGTGCTGTACTATTATGTTAATTGTTAGAGTGACATGTGTGAAAATATTTTTATAGTAATTTTTGTTCTTGAATATAAATTTATTTTAAGGGTATTTCAGTAAAAAGATTAAAATATGAAAAAGAGGTGTATGGTGAGTAAATAAAAGGTGTCAATATAGATGTCCACTAAGCAACATTTTTATAGATTTATTTTAGTTGAAAAATTTGCTATTATTAGTGCCCATTGAAATATAATATCTCCGTCTGTGACAACCATAATATCATATGTCTCGGTAGAGAGGATCATGAAGACTGAAAATAATATTAATAATAAAGACAATATTATTAGTGAAGCAATAAAATGCGGTAGTCCCTTCCAAAATATATATGTATATATAATATGGTAGTCTTGTGTTCCCACCTTGACCTTTGATTAAAAAAACAGTGTGCCAGGTGACATTAGTAATAAAAAACAGTGTGCTAGCTGATTCGCTGCATGTTGGATTAATATAAATTAAGGGTTAGCTAGATATGGCAGTTAATTTTGTCACGTATAATTACATTGGTATTTGTTGTACCTGCTGGTAAATTTGTGTTACAAAGTATAGCACATGTCAAATTTAGTATAAAAAAGAGCATTGCATTCTAGAGTAATATTCCCACAAAGATGGGCATTAATTACGTATAGTAGTGTAGTTAGGATTTTGATTCAAGAGGGGCATGAATTAAGAATGTAAAAATTTTTTAAAACCCTCAAAACACCAAAACTTAATGTAATATGCGGAATTTTCATGGACTTAAGATTTCTCTTTTTATTAGAAATTAGAAGTCCGCATGATGTGTTTATGAGATGTTTTCATGAAAAATTATGAATCGCATGTGAAATTCATAATTTTTATTAGCCAAGGTTAGGATTTTCTTTTAATCGGCTATGAGACTCGGAATAGAATGCCGAGGTTGGTAAACGGCATTTTGAGTCAAAAAGAACGAAAAGGAAAGAAAAAGAATGAAAAAGGATGTAATTTTACGAAAGTCAAAAGTTTGACCAAAAAGTCAAAGTTTGACCAAGGACGGGTCAACATGTTGACTTTGCAAGATGATGGAACGCAGTATAAGGAGAGACTACGAAGACTTTTTATAATTAAGAAAGCAAGAATAAGCCTTAAAAACCACCTTAGAGATCAAGCACACCGAATTAAGAATAAAGGACAAAAAGGTCTCCGAAAAATTGGATAAAGAAAGTTTTTCGGTTTAATTCTACAAGGAAGAATTTTGGACCAAAATACGGAGCACAGTATTTAAAATATCTGTGTGACATAAATGAAAAGAAGAATGAATTAATTTTGGAGAAGAAAAATGACAACAAGACCCTTGATTTAAGGGATGACCACATGTGAGTGACATGGCAAGCTTTAGGCGGCTTTGAAAGAAAATTCTAGAAGGACTCTAGAACCATTTAACCTTTCTCCTTGCTCCTCATTTTCGGCCACAAACTCCCATTTCCCTCCTATAAAATTCGGCAACACCATGTGGGAGGACAAGGACAAGCCTTGATTTAAGGGAAAGGAAAGAAAAAGCCATGAATTAAGGACCAACCACCACATCTCCCTTAGCATTCCATTCCTCCAAAAGTTCGGCCACAAGGCAGCCACTTCCCCCTAAGATTCGGCTGCACCAAGGGAAAAGAGAAGCATGGGAAAAGCCTTGATTTAAGAATTGATGTCCCCTTTGAGATCTAACTAGATGTGAACTAAGTTGGTGAGGTGTGGAGCCCTCTCCACCACCCAAAGGATGCCACTTGGCTCTCCCATTTTCAGCCATCAACAGCCCCCACTCCTCCCCCTTGATGGTTGGCTGCACAAGGAAAAGAAAGATAAAGAAAAAGCCTAAAATCAAGGAGTCAAAGCAAGGAAGAGTAAAGCCTTAATTCAAGGGAAAAAGTTGGTCAACAAAGCCACCAATGCAAGCAAACCTCTCCCCCATTTCCTCCACAAAATTCGGCTGCTTGTCCCCCCTTTTCCTCCTTCAATTTTCGGCAGCAAGCAGCCCCATCCCCCTCCCTTGATTTCGGCTGCAGCTAGAGGAAAGAAAGGAATGGAAAAGACATGGCATAAAGCCATTTTTTGAGGAAAAAGCAAGACAACTAAAGCCTCATCTTGTCTCTCAAGAAATCCTTTCATTTCTGTTTCATTTCATTTGTGAAGCCAAGAGAAACTCTTGCTTCTTTTCTCTTCAAGGTTTGACAGCAAGAGGAGAAGAGAGAGAGAGAGTGAGCCAAAGAGATTTCTTGGGGTTTTTCATCTCATTGGAGCTCGGTTTTGTAAGGAGGGAGCAAAAGAAAAGTGAGAAAATTTTCATGGGATTTAGGGCTTGGTGGCCGTGGGTTGTGGTGAGCCAAGAGGAGATGAAATCTGGAATTTTTGAGGGGTAAAACCATGCATGAAGTTCGGCTTTTGGAGATGAGCCAAGAGGAAAGATTTCAGGTGCTCTAGTGGAGCCAAAATCCGTGAGCCACCAACCAAAGAAGTTTTGGGATTTTCAAACCCTAACTTGGGTTAAGGTAACTTCTTGAACCAAGCTTGGAATTAAATTCCATTTAAGCATGTTTATGGTGATTTAAGATGGGTTTGTAAGGACATAAGTCCATCTCTTTTTTTTTTAGCCTTTGATTTCGGTGTATGTGCTTGATTAGGGATTAGGGTTTGGTTGGCTTGATAATGATGTTTGCTTGCATGATTTTATGCTTGAAAAATGGTTAGGATGCATGCTAGATGTGATGGTAATGTCCCCTAAGTTTTGGTCACAAAATCTGCCCAAGCAGTGGCTGATTTGGGTGCTAGCTCAAGGATGAAAGTTTGTATGTGTGATCATGATGCTAGCTAAGAGCCATGCAATCCATAGGCTTGGATAATCGTTTTTTTTTTGGGCTGCATGGGTATGATGGATTGACATGGATGAATGTATGGGACGTTAGAAACGTTACTTGATTTGTGTATAAGCTCCCGATGTGATCGGTCAAGGTAGAATCCGCGAAATAAGACGTAAACCGGATTAAGCAACCGAAACTGTCATTTCGGAGTCGAAACTGGCCAGTTTCGGGAAAGTGGAATTTTGACACCCTTAGAGGTCGAACTGGGTAAAAGTTAAAATGCGAAAGTTGTTCGGAAGGGTTTCTCCTAGAGGACAGCATGAAAAGATTTCTAAAATAAGGTTCCAATGGCCTTCGTTTTTATGAAAACTCGTGGCTGATCCCCAGACCCAGTTTTCACTCGGTTTTTCAGGATCACCAGTTTCAAACGAAAACTGGTACTAATCTAGGCCGAACTGGATTTTATGCAAAACACGAAAGTTTTAGCATTTTTCGATAGCTACAACTTTCGTAAAGACAAGTTTTTCAGATTATGAACGGATTTTTAAATTGGGTTTATTTTACGAAGGGTGCACAGGGAATCCGAAAATTCCAGCACCTTAGTTTTACAAATGCTTTCTAAAATTCGTAAAATTGTCTTTAAACCGTTGTTTAAACTATGAAAACTGTTCTAAAGTTAGTTTCCGGCCTTAAATGATTTTTATGAAGATCCGTTTTGAAAACGGAAATTTTTACATGTAAAAGTAAGAGTTTTAAGAGTATTCTTCAACTCTTTCAAGATAAGAAAAGAAAGAGATTTTAAAGTATTGAGATCAAATGATTTTAAAGTTGAAAATCTCCTCAACTTTTCCATGTTAAGAAGAAAAATGAAATTTTAAGAGTTTTGGGATTATTCGCCCAAAGTTTTCAAGTTGAAGAAAAATGGAATTTTCCAAGTTAAAGGAAAATAAGATTTTTCAAGAAGAGAAGTGGAATTTTAAAGGTTTGGATTTGAAATTCCACATTTTTCCAAGAAGTAAAGAAAATGAGATTTTTAGCCAAATATTTTCAAGATGAAGGAAGTAAGAGTTTTTACAAGCAAATTAAAGGATTTTTGGAAGATAATTATACAATGTTCTCCAAAAATAAGGAAAAGGAATTTTATAGATAAAATTGGTAATTAAGCCGACTACGGACGGTAACCGGAATTATATCCGAGTTACAGGGCTAAGCCCGAAGCCCAACATTAGACCCAAAAGGGGTTTAACCTTAGTTGACCACATGTTGACTTTGGTTGACCATAAGTTTGACCTTAAGGGTTACCCAATATAACCCTAAAGGATACCAAGATCAATGAAATAGGCTAAGACCTAGGGTTATTGATGAGATAATAACCCAATGGATTATGAACCAAGAAAAAGGTAAGACATAAGCCCAAGAGAAGGAAGTGACCAATCAGGTTTACAAGAGATATTAGAGGGGACATACAGCACATACATCTAAGATTGCTCATGGATGTTGGTTAGGATACCAACATCATATGTCATGATTTATGGTAAGATAAGTTAACCTTATCTTACACCTCCATTGAAACAGGAATAGGAACCTATCGATGGATCTTGAGGAACGATACGTCAAGAGCATAGGACCTAAGGTAAGTACAAACCTCACCTGTGGTATGAAAAAATAGTAATGTATGTTCAAATATGCAATGCTATGTTTAAATGCTATGTTTTAAAGGATTTTATGTTTAACGATATCATGTTTTAAAGAGGCCATGAGTTAAAGAATTTCAAGTTTTAAAGAATGCCATATTTTAACGATGCCATGTTTTAAAGCGGCCATGTTATGTTAAAATATGTCATGTGCATTATAAGATATGATTTTGTGACATCATAAGGTATGTTCACTAATGATAAACCACTTGGTAAAAATACACAAGTAAAGTGTCGTACCAACCTCCCCCAAGGTGGAGGATTTTTTATGTTCAAATTATGGATTCGCCCTCTCGTTGATGCGGGAGTGTGTAATCACTCATGTTTTCCCAGAGCAGTTAGGGACCTTGCAAACCCTAACTGTATCTGGAGGCGCGCTATATGTTAAGGGTACGTACACTATGGGGTCCATATGAAAAATAAGTACAGGTTAAAAAGGAAATGCATAAATGAACATAAATGGTTCATGCATATGTTTTATGATGAAGTATGTTTCAAGATGTTTAAATGAAAATGTTTTGTGAGATCGCGTTTGTACTTGCTGAGCGCAAGCTCATCAGATATATTCCATACTGCAGGTAGAGATATAAAGGCTTGTAGCCTTACTTGGTGGGCTTGAAGACGATGCAGCAAATGAAGGGCGGTGTGGGATACCACTACGCTATATTTTCCGCATTATGTTTAAGTTATGAAGTTTTCATGTATGTTTAAAAGTCAAGTTAAGTATGTATGAAATGTTTCAAAGTATAATGCACAAGTTTGTGCATGGATTTCAAGCCACGATTTTAAGATGAAGTCTCAAGTTTTAAAGGAAAGAGAAGTTCAAGTTTTCAAGTTTCAAAAGAAGTTAAAAAAAAAAAAATTTATTCCGAATTTCCAAAGTATAGTAAGTTATGTATGAAGGTGATGGTCCCCCGCTCGCGTGGTCGGTCCCACGTGGGTAGGTCAGGGCGTCACACTTAATACAATATATTACAGCTTGTTGAAATTTTTCTGAATGATCATAAATTTTTTAAAAGAAGTTTTTTTTTTCTTGATTAATTTAGAAAGAAAACAATTTGAGCTCTGATTAACAAACATTAATGATAATTTGAATGGTGTTCATGGGTGTTTGTACAGAGGTGATGGAGCCAAAAAAAAAAAAAAAGTAGCTGATTCGCAAAGGAATCATGCGAATGCTGTCAAACAAAAATTGAGAAGGAATAAAACATGTTTTATATTGGATGTTAAAAATGAGTAAATGAAGGGTAAATAAGCATTAATGGAGGAAGTGCATATAAAAAGAAAGAATTTGGGGCAATGGATTGTGATCCAAGTGATGGATGTAGCAGTTCAGCTATTAGAATATATTATGGAGTTTATAACCATGGTATTTGTAACTGGATATTTGTGTGTGAGATATATCAACTCTCTATTTTATGATATTATATCAGTCTAAGTCTTAGTAATTTGCTTTCTTTGAATATGTTTTTGTCATGATATTGATTGTCTCTGGTAGTGAGAGAATTGATCAAATGGATGGAACTGTTCTTGATAAGAAGGAGGAAATGATAGATCACCTAGGTAAGAGAACTGCGGAAAGATGATAGATCACATAGGTAAGAGAACTGTCAATTTTTTAGCATCCTTTAGAGATATTTTTGATTTTTCAATTTATGAAACACATAGTAATACTTAGCTTGATCAGAGAGTTTACAGTGCTACTTCTACATCTCAAGTTGTTTCGATATGGATTGACATGATGCGCTTGTCAAGAGCTTTCTTGATAGGTGAGAAAAGTGGAAGGACTGGGAATAGTGGAAGGATTTTATCACCAATGGTTATCATTGATTAGAGTAGAATGAAGAGAGATGGATTGATTGAGGGATTTCCTTCAAATAACCACAGTTAGTCTCTCCTATCATGAAGAAATTATAAAATGTAATTAATACTAAACACAATAAGAGAAAGGTCACTTTCTCTTTCTCTTTCTTATCAGACAAAGCCTTAGAAACCAAGTCTTCCACTGTATTAGGAAAATATCAGTTAATTAGATATACATGCATAAGTCATCCATGTTTAGATGCTTGTTAATAATATTTTTAGATTTAAAAGAAGTGGAAATCTCTGGTGTTACAATTTTATACTAAAAGAAATATTCTTATTGTAAAGTATTGTAATATGTAAGTGTGTTAAAACCGTTGCAAATTATTTCGTTTTTTCAAACATAATTAATGAGGTTTTTTTAGGGGAAATTATTTAGTTTTTTTGAATTTTGTAGTTTAAAATTTAGCTTCCGCATTATTGTTTTCAGGATTGCTTGTTGCTTTTGTCATTGACATTGATTTAAAAAGAATATTGTTCTTTCTTTGTGTTAATCAATTTAGCTCTTTCAATATCAAAATTTGTGTTGTTTAATTAGAACAATGACATATATTCTTGCCGTCATCTAACAAGCACATGGACGATCACTTTCAAAATAAATTAGCTTGTCTTGTCTTTGTCCGTTGTTGTTCTATTAGCATTTTTTAATTCTATCATTCTCAATTTTTTTTGCCTCGCTCTATTTTTAATTTCATGACTCACTCTATTTGGTATTTTTGTTTCAGATTAAAGCTACACAAACGCACTTTAGCTCCTAACATTAATCGCAACTCATTTTATTTTTTGTAATCCCCTAAGTTAATTAATTTTATTTTGTAGTTAAAATCTGAAAATAATTAAGGTCGTCTGAGCTATTTAAGTTTTATTATTTTTTTTCTCTTTGTACTCACCCCAAGAAATCGTTCACTAATTTATGTTTTGAACATTTTTTTCCTCTAGAAATCTATGTTTAATTTGATGAAACTACTATTTTTTCAGTTTATAATTTTCTTGTCTTTAGTTTTTTAGTTCACAAATAGTCAATTCAATACTCCAGAGTTTAAAAACCTTATTCATTAGATAAATTTAAATAGAGATAGATCTCATACTTTCTAAAGAAAATTAATAAAACATGATACTTCTAATTTTGCCTTCTTTCATCTTTTTTTTTTTTCTTTTGCTTTTTTCTTTTTCATTCTATTGAAATTAATAAACCTTTTCTTTTTCCTGACAACCCTCTTAATTTCTATTTTTATAATACCTCATAATTAATTTCTCATTTTATTTACCAATGTTTTTAGAATATGCATGCCACGTTCAGAGCACGTATTGTCACCAGTTAGAAGTAAAAAAGAAAAGGATGGTCTTAAATTTGTTTGAAGATCACCTACCAACAAAAACATTCGCGATTCATGTTTTTGGTGGTCGTTCTGTTCTATAAAATATGAAACTTTTAAACAATTTGGCTTCCATATTAAAAGATCAACATATTAAGTGCAAGGACTCAACGCTCTTATATTTATGTTAGTGCTGTTATAGTTTTAGTGGACGTGAGGTTTTTTATTTTTTATTTTTTGTTTTTTACATTTTCGTAAGATGATATACTCTTTGGAGTAACCAATCTTGTATTAGACATATCGGACCGCTCATTTGAATTTTTTTGGCTCTAATATTATGTGAAATTTGAGACGTATAAAGTATTGAACTTTCATATTAAAAGGTCAAACGTGTTAAATGTAATGACTCAATATATACCCTTGGAACTCTGTTGTTATTAGTATTATATTTTTACTATGCGATATATTTAGATTTCTTTTTACTCTTCACAAGTTGTACGTGAGAAATAACAGCCATTAAACATGCAAGACTAGTAAGTTATATGCCCCATACCCATCAAATCAATTATGAGAAAGAAACCTTTCACAAGGGAAACAAACAAAGCCTATAAACTCATGTTTTATGTGTAACATAAAAGTCATCGAACACGTACGTCATCGCTTAATATTGAAGCTATTATCTTTTAATTAGGACCAACTCCATTTTATGATTAAATACGTACATATAATAATAATAATAATAATAAGGTTTTTTTTTTTTTAAGAATGTCATAAATTTAGCATATTCTTATATTTATGCCCACCATAATATTAAAGTTGATAATTTTGTCATTTCCTAATATTAAAATAATAAACTAAAATGTTAGAGGTGGTAAAATTCTAAAAAAGTATTCTACCTAATTTTCTCATAATTGACAATATCAACATAAAGTTATCTATCTTTTGCTAAAGACCACATCGTCACTTAACACTGACGCTATTATCTCTTAGGGCAAACTCCATTATATGATTATGTACGTACATATAATAATAATAATAATAATGTGATGATAACAACAACAACCACCACAATCTGTATAAATATCAACTCTAATATTAACTTTTGATTACCAAAATACGTGACATGTAAGTTGTCATTTTTTATTGATTAAATAATTATCATATCAATTAAAATAAAAAGATAGTATTGCCTGTTAAATTAAAATATGAAAACTCATTATTACAAACATTGAGATCAAAATTCATATCTCTTGCATTATTTACATAGGAATACTCTTTTATCCTTACCCTTTTAAAACGACACTTCTACTTTTTATTTTTATTTTTATTAACATTATGGTAACAACTAATTCATTCCATTGTAGAACAAATTTTAGTAAGTTATCATTTACATTAATATATCTAAATATTTATGTTACCAGATTTTAAGTAAAAAGTTACATGTAAATCAACTAGTAACGTGATTGTAAACATATCATAGAAATAATATTTCATAGAAATAATATTACATCCTGACTCTATTTAAAAGTACCGAGTTCGAATAACCCCAACTCTAAATTAAAAAAATATATATCAACTAGTAGTTATAGAATGCAAAGTAGAATATTACAATTGCCGGATTTGTCCGCCTACTAGACATGAAACATTTCTATATATATATGTCGTAGGAATCACCTAGTTTCTCACATCCACTTCACAGCAAAAAACAACATCACATCCCAAAACAAAATGGCTTTCAACATTAAGGTTTCCGTGGTGCTCCTAATGATGTTGGTCGTGGCTACATCAGCTGATGCTCGTGCAGACTTTTCTGAGGTTTTTGTTAAACCAGAATCTGCAGGTACACAACTTCTTATTGTTACAATCACCACAACTATTATTGATCCATTCTTTAATTTTTTTTTCGATCCCGGCACACACATATATGATTTTTTCACTTTTTATATATGATATGATGATAGGAAAATGGCCAAAATTCTGTACTAAGTGCGAATGCGAAGAAGAATCCGGCACCACCAAGTGCTACCGCTATGAAAGGAAGGTCGGCGGATGCCCCTTAGTATGCGGTTCACCTTGTGCTTGCACAAAATCCATTCCGCCAATCTGCTGGTGCACTTATCAGGTTGAGACCTGCACCCCAAAGCAATGCCCCCAGAACACTGTTCCTAAGCTTGAGGATCTCCTCAGCTTGAACCGAAACTACTAAACAAATGCAGCTGCTATATGTGTGTGTGTGTATGTGTGTGTGTGTACATACATATGTATGTATGCAGCCCATTATGTTGTGTTATAGTCTATGTATGTGCTATTTATGTTGCCCGAGTCACCAGAAAACTTGGGCTTGCTTGAGCTTAGCCTTAGTCACTGATGTTGAGGCTTTTAATTAAATAAGTGCAGCTCATCTTTCGAACTACTAAAATAGTTCTTAAACTTTTGTCTATATCACGTATCTTATTGGTTAATTAATTGCTTAAAATTGTTATTAGATTCTAAATAAAATTTTACATCTGGTGGTATTCATTAAATCTGTAAATCTGACCAATCCAATTTAATCTAATGGATTGGATTGGATTGGATTGAAACAATAAAAGATTTGTAATAATTGAGATTTTGTAAATATGTATTAATTTATTTCCTATAAAGTTTTTAATAAAACATAAAGTGACTCTCAAATATGGTATTTTCTCAATCCAAAAGTCATGAATTTTACTGTAGATTGAGTTCTAATTTGCCTAATTTGATCTGCAAACACTCGTCATTACCATGATCAAATAGGTCAAACTATCAGATTTAGACATCTTTTGTATATATCTACAAGGCTTCTTCAGTTTTACTACAATCCCTCATGAAATCATCCCCCCTCTAAAGTTGCGCCACGATTGTCTGCATCTGAAAAAACAAACTTAATGATTAAAACAATAAATCTCAAGTATCAACGGTAGTAATAAAATGGGCGTAGGGTTAAAACTGTAAAATGAGCCGAATGTATTAATATGTCTCCTGGCTTAGAATTTTGAGCAAGTCTAAACTAAGAAACTCACGGGATTTGAAAAAGTAAATAAACAAATAAAAACTAAGCTCATTGAAGTATCACTAGTAGTGATTATGTTTAATTATAATCGAGTAATAAAAAAATGTTAAGCCGGCAACATAACACTAACTACATCTATATAGTTCAAAATGGAGACACGATAGATCATTTCTTATTGTTATGTTGCCAGGTGGTAATCAGAAATTGGAATATTTGAAGCACCATAATTTGAAATGGTTGGAACAGAATGGCACTTTATCGAATTCTCAATGAGCCTACTGCCTCGTTGAGAATTCCAATAAATCGTATAAAATCTCATTCTAATGTGTCAGATTATGATAGGCAAATCACTTGTTTTCAACTATTTTTTTTTATTCCAGAAAAAAAAAAAAAAAAAAAAAAAAAGAGACCTACAGATACATCCTCATATTAAGAGGAGTTGGTTTTTCATGTATAGGAATGAACAGATTACATTACATTTTCCTATAACAGTATAAGATTGTTCCAAGGTTTTAATGTATTTAATATAATGTATCGCACTTTAATATATATATATATATAATCTTTTTTAAACAGATTCTATAAAAAGATTGTATTTAGAAACATTAATTACAAAAATAAATAACAATATGTCACCATCGTTAAAAAAAACATTAATTACAACAAAGTTAAAAGAGTAACAATGTTTATAGTTACCTGTTTGCAACAATCTACAAGACATGTCATAAGCCACAAGAGTCACCTTCAGACTCTCTTGCATGCGCTTCCATGCACCCTTGAGATACAGACAATTTCGAGAGCTCATTGTTTCGTGCCCTTAATTTTGAGATATCATAACTTTCTCATTTTAAATCCAATTTAAACAATTTATATACTGTTGGAAAGCTCCCGGAAAGAACTATAAAACATGCCAATTTTTTTTTCTTGCTGTAGAAAATGTATATGATTAAGGTCAAAAGTCCACTATTTACTATGTTTGTCTAGAAATTTTCACGAGGAATAGTTCATGTGCTATCCGTTCAAATTCAACTAAATTAATCTTAAACAAATCCTTAAACGATGAATATCCATACTTTGTGAAGTTCAAACTAATTTCCTCAAAATATTTATTTGGAACTCATCTCACCCAAAAAAATCGTAAATTTTCCCCCAAAATATTTCAAGTTATTGCATGAAAATACAACCCGTTGGAGATTCTTACCTCAAAAATTAAGTGGCAATCATTTTTCTGTCATCTATTCATATTCTTAAATGATGATTTCCCTCTCTTTCTCCGCAGATTATTAAAATAAAAAAATAAAAAAATAAAAAAAATAAAAACCAAAAAGTCTGATTAATGAAGTATACTACTTGTGTGTGTGTGCGGTTTTTTTTTTTAATTATAAATTATTAGATAGAATCTATTACGCTTAAAAGAATCCAAATAGGGACAACTTTGTCATTTCTCAATTTGTTATTGTTAAATCTGCATCTTTCCTTTGTGTTGGACGTGTGATAATGTTTGCTGCCAGTTGCTCAAACTTTAGATTCTTTATTATCATTTAAATTGCAAGCAAAAAAAAAAAAAAAAAAAAAATTATATAAGATGCTAACTGTTGTTGTTCTTTTATTTGCTTTTAGATCAGAACCAATTAGTTCGAGCTTTACTCGTTCTGTTTTCACTTTACAAAATAATGAAGATATCGATGTTCATTTCCGGTTTCAATTACTCACGGTACGGGCACAATTTCCAATAAATTTCCGTTTGAGCTTCAAATTTTACATTTCAATGCTTATCATCAGATGAGTATATATTTGCTATTAAAAGCTAAGCTGATCAAGTACTGTATAACGAAGGGTTTACTTTAGTGACTAACATATTAATAAGGGAAAATGACTTCGATAATGAAGAATCCCTGTAGTGCTAATTAAGTCTAGAGATGTAGTATCTCATGAAGAATTTCTGAAGGATGAACACTTGGAAGTAAGCTATGAACTCAGTAACTGTATGTTGGCTCAAAAAGAGATGGAAATTATTGTTTCGAGCACTTAAAATTTAGCATAATCAGATACTTAATTTGAGGAAAAAAGTTAAACAAAGAGTTTGAATAGAAAAAAGACCTATTATAAACTTACAGCTCGTAAGGGAATGGTTTTAAATCGAGCAAACCTATTTTTTTCTTTTTTCTTTTTTCATTTTTGATTAGTGGAAATTCCTCTATGAGAACTTATGTTCATAACATGTGAATTTGGCAACTGACAAGTTGTTTTCCAAGGAAGAAAATAACGATCTGAGAGTTATGATGCGATCTGCTAGTTTCTCTAGAGATAAAAATTGAACAGCTTCATCATATAGAGTTTTTTCTCAACTACTTAAAGTACTTGTACTGTCGAAATATTACACTTTTGTGTCGTTTTAATCAAACAAATTTGATTAAAAAAAACCGATAGTCAAAAAGGAAGTATTATAGTAGATTGAAACGACGACGGCAATGAAAACATAACAACTTTTTGAAAAGCCATAAAAACAATAATAATACAACAAAGGATGAAAACATGATTAGAAAACGATTGAATTCTTGAAAAACAAAAAATTATGAAGGAATAAATGACAATAAAAACTGAAAAGATTATAACAACACTAAACGACGGTTTTAAGAAAACATGACAACACATGATAAGAAAATGGGGTGTCTTTTGCCACCCTTTAGTCTACTTTTCTCAAACCTTTTTTTAAACCACCCACCAACTAAATCTTATTACTCGTTACACCTCACTTATTTTCCAAAAATGTCCTTATAATTAAGATATTATTTTTTTTTCTTTTTTTACCCACAAATCAATAAGTTTTCTCTTTTTTTTTTTCCCTCTTCTAAAACAAATTTTTTTTGGTCAATTCATGTTACTTCTATTGTTCATCTTTGTATTCATGTTCATCTTTTCTTTTTTTTATTTTTCATGCCAGGCATAAAAAAAACTTCAAAATTGTTAAAATAAAAAGAAAAATCGTCCTCGAGATGACTCAGCAAAAATATATTCTTTCGAATAAAATAAAATCAGCCATCTAATTTTTAACTTAAAGCACCAGAAGGATATAGACAAATAAACTAAATTTAAATTTAAAAGACATCAAAGAAAGTGCCGAAGCAGTTTGCTTACGGACTGTCAATCCTTATGTAACCTTTCCCTCTTCCTTCACGATGCTGGAATTCAAAACATACAACTCTTTAGGTTCGTTTTTCTTGGTTACATGTTACTACTTTCGGGGGGGGGGGGGGGGGGGGGGGGGGGGGGGTGGCGCGCGGGGAAACCGACAAACAGTGACATGATATTTTTTAAAAATATATTTAATTACGGTTTTCTTTATGAGAAGTTGTCTATTATTTTTTTATCATTATAAATTAGATTATTCTGTTTATGCATGTGGTTTGTTATTTCTTTGATTCATCTTAACTTAGTTTTTACTGCTTATTTGTGTTGGATTGAAAGGGTGTCGTACTAGCTGTTATGTTAACTGTTAAAGTGACATGTGCGGAAATATTTTTACAGTAATTTTTGTTCTTAAATATAAAGTTATTTAACGGAGTTTCAGTAATAAGAAAAAATATGAAAAAGAGGTATGATGAGTAATAAGGGTGTCACTAAAGAAAAATAAAAGGAACAAGACGAACGACTAAAAAATGAGAAAACGTCGTTAAATAGAAAACTACAAAAAGAAATCGGAAGGAATAAAACGAAAACAAGAAAACCCGGACCAAAAAAAAAAAAAAATAATAATAATAATATAATAATAATGAATAAACCTACCTTCGGCGAAAATTAATTTCGTGTGTGTCGGTGGGTTTTCGTAAATTATTAGAAACTATTTTAGAATTTTGTTTTTAACTTTTGTATAGGATTTTGATTTTAAAATTAATTATTCAAACATGCTCCCAAATTAAACATCTTTTATTGTGTCCTATTTAACAATTAGGTTTTTTTTTTCCGTCTTCTTTCAATAAATTTTGATAGTAGAAAACTAGACTTTTTGCTATCAAATATAATCCGAGACGAAATATTTGGTAGTAAAAGACTTCGTCATGATCACCCAAAACTCCCTACAATGACAGCTTTTGGCAACCAAAAATTGGTCCCCGAATATAGTGTTTATGCTACATTTTGCTACCAAATATTGGTAGCGGAGACTACATTTTTGGTCATGGATTGTTTGGCGACCAAATCTAGTTTTGGTCGCCAATACCTAATGTGACCAATTTATAGGGGACAAAATGGCGATCAAAATCTTTTTCCTGACAACCCCCTTCATTTATATTTTCATAGTGCCGCATTTTAATTTCTCAATTAATTTAGAATTAATTTACCAACTTATTTACAATATGCATGCCATGTGCGGAGCACGTATTGTCACTAGTTAGAAGTAGAAAGAAAAGGATGGTCTTGGATTTGTTTAAAGATCACCTACCAACGAAAACATTCGCAACTCATGCTTTTGATGGTGGTTTATGTTCCGTAAAGTATGAAACTTTTAAATAATTTGGCTTCTATCTTAAAAGGTTAACATATTAAGTATAGCAACTTAATACTCTTATATGTCTGTTGGTGTTGTTATAGTTTTACGATGCTAGACATGACGTTTTTTATTTTTATTTTGTTTTTTACATACACTTTCGCAAGATAATATACTCGTTGCAGTAACCAATCTTGTATTGGATATATCGGGCTGCTCATTTGAATTTTTTGGGCTCTGATATTATGTGAAATTTGAGACTTATAAAGTGTTGAACTTCCATCTTAAAAGGTCAAACGTATATACCCTTGCAACTCTGTTGTTATTGTCATTATAATTTTACTATGCGATATATTTATATATCTTTTTACTCTTCACAAGATGTACGTGAGAAATAACAGCCATTAAACATACAAGACTAGTAAGTTATATGCCCCGTACCTATCAAATCAATTTTGAGAAGAACCTTTCACAAGGAGGAAAAAAAAAAAG
Source organism: Ficus microcarpa (assembly GCA_025413485.1). Taxonomy (NCBI): domain Eukaryota; kingdom Viridiplantae; phylum Streptophyta; class Magnoliopsida; order Rosales; family Moraceae; genus Ficus; species Ficus microcarpa. The sequence goes on along the minus strand of CM046387.1, from coordinate 25,501,551 downwards.
AAGAAGAAGAAGAAGAAGAAGCTATAAACTCATGTTTTATGTGTAACATAAATTCATCGACCACGTACAAATCGCTTGATAATGAAGCTATTATCTCTTAGGACCAACTCCATTTTATGATTAAATACGTACATATAATAATAATAATAAGGTTAAATGTAAGAAGTTCATAAATTTAACACATCCTTATATTATTCCACCATAATATTAAAGTTGATAAATTTTTCATTTCATAATATTAAAATAATGAACTTAAATGTTAGTGTGGGTAAAATTATGAGAAAGTATTCTACCTAATTTTCTCATAATTGACAATATCAGCATAAAGTTATCTATCTTATGCTAAAAGCTACATCGTTGCTTAACAATGACGCTATTATCTCTTGGGGCTAACTCCATTATATGATTATGTACGTACATATAATAATAGTAATAATAATAATAATAATAATAATAATGTATATAGATATCAACTATGATATCAACTTTTGATTATCTGACATGTAAATTGCTATTTTTTATTGATTAAATAATTATCATATCAATTAAAATAACAAGATAGTATCTACCTGTTATATTAAAATATGAAAACTCATTATTACAAGCGTTGAGATCAAAATTCATATCTCTTGCATTATTTATATAAGTATACTCTTTTAAAACGACACTTCTACTTTTTTTTTTTTTGGTACATTATGGTAATAACTAATTCATTCCAATGTATAACATATTTGAGTAAGTTATCATTTACAGTAATAACTCTAAATATTTATGTTAGAAGATTTTAAGTAAAAAGTTACATATAAATCAACTAGCAACGTAGTTGCAGACATATCATATATAGTAGTAATAGCACACTCTGACTCTATCTAGAATTACAGAGTTCGAAACACCCCACCCCCCAATTTAAAAAAAAAAAAAAATCAACTAATAGTTATAAAATGCTAAATAGAATATTACAATTGCCAGATTTGTCTGCCTGCTAGACATGAAACTTTTCCATATATATATATATATATATGTCCTAGGAATCACCAAGTTTCTCACATTCACTTCACACCAAACAACAACATCACATCCCAAAACAAAATGGCTTTCAACATTAAGGTTTCCGCGGTGCTCCTAGCGATGTTGGTTGTGGCTACATCAGCTGATGCTCGTGCAGACCTTTCTGTGGTTTTTGTTGAACCAGAATCTGCAGGTACACAACTTCTTATTGTTACAGTCACCACTACTAATATTGATCCATTCTTTTTTTTTTTTTTCCGATCCTGGCACACATATATATGATTTTCTCACTTTTTACACATGATATGATGATAGGAATACCGCTAGATTTCTGTACTAAGTGCGAATGCAAAGAAGAATCAGGCACCACCAAGTGCTACCGCTATGAAAGGAAGGTCGGCGGACCCCCCTTTGCATGCCTTTTGACTGATTCGCCTGGTATTTGTCTTCTTCGGGATCCACCAATCTGCTTTTGCACATATGAGGTTGAGACCTGCACCCCAGAGCAATGCCCCCAAAACACTGCTCCAAAGCTTGAGGATCTCCTCAGCTTGAACCGGAACTACTAAACAAATGCAGCTGCTACATATATGTGTTGTGATATAGTCTATGTATGTGCTACTTATGTTGCTCAAGTCACAAGAAAACTTGGGCTAGCTTGAGCTCCCCAGCCTTAGTCACTGATGTTGAGGCTTTTTATTAAATAAGTGCAGCTCCTCTTTCCAACGACTAAAATAGTTCTTCAACTTTTTTCTATATTACGTATCTTGTTAGTTAATTAATTGCTTAAAATTTTAAATAGATTCTAAGTAAAATGTTACATCTAGGGGTGTTCATTGCATCTATAAATAGGATGAATCCAATTCATTCAATTCAATCTGTTGGATTGGATTGGATTGAAAGAATAAAGGTTTTGTGATGAATTGAGATTTTACCAATTCAATATAGTTACTGATTTTCTGAACTTTTGATACGTACGTATAGAGTTTTGTACATATGTGTACATTTATTTCCTATAAAGTTTTGAATAAAACACAAAGAGACTCTCATATATGGGGATTTTCTCAATCCAAAAGTCAAGAATTTTACTATAGATTGAGTATTAATTCGCCTAATTTAATCTGTGAACACTCTTAATTACCATAATCAAACAGGTCTGACTATCAAATTTTAGACATCTTCCATATATATTTATATGGCTTTCTTCAGTTTTACTACAATCCCTCATGAAATCATCCCCACCACCACCGCCGCCCCCCCCCCCCCCCCCCTCTAAAGTTGTGCCACATATGTCAGCATCTAAAAAACCAAAAGTTAATGATTAAAACATTAAATCTCAAGTATCAACGGTAGTTATAAAATGGGAGTAGGGTTAAAATGGTAAAATGAGCCTTAATGAAATAAAATGTCTCCTAGCTTAGAATTTTGAGTAAGTCTAAACTAAAAAACTCACGGGATATGAAAAGTAAATAAATAAATAAAAACTAAGCTCATTGAAGTACCATTAGTAGTGATTAATTTTAGTTATAATCCAGTAATAGAAAAAGTTAAGTCGGCAACATAACGTTAACTCCATCTATATAGTTCAAAATGGAGACATGACAAATATGATTAAATAGAAATCATATGTTAGTTTAAATAAAATGATTTGACTGATTATCGGAGATACAATAGGAAATAATGATGGTGCTTCAAACTACAATTAGGAAAACTCAATTTAAAAAAAAAAAATCAGTGGTGTCATCATGACCTTGAATCAATGCTAATATTGGAGTCTACTAAAACCTGGAACCAAAAAAGGACCTGGTCTATACTTTCTCATATAATATCTAGGAAGTCTAAATTCATCAAGACTCAGTCTCAGTTGACAGGTCATCGGAGCGGCTTAATTGCAACCTCAAAATGGATGATAAGACACGTGATAGGTCGTTTTCTTACTGTTATGTCAGCGGGTGGTAATCATAAGTTGGAATATTTGAAGCACCATCAATTGAAATGATTGGAACGGAATGGGGCTTTATCAAATTCCCTATTAGCCTACTGCCTTATTGAGAATTCCAATAAATCGTATAAATCTCATTCTAATGTGTCAGATTATGACAGGCGAATCACTTGCTTTCAACTATTTTTTTTAACTTCCAGAAAACAAAAAATGAGACCTACAGATGCATCCTCATTTTAAAAGGAGTAGGTTTTCATGTGTAGGAATGATGAGATTACATTACATTTTCCTACAACAATATACCCTTGTTCCAATGTTTTAATGTATTTCATATAATGTATCACATTTAATATATATATATATATATATATGAGATGCTAACTGTTGTTCTTTTATTTGCTTTTATATCAGAACCAATTAGTTCGAGCTTTACTTGTTTTGTTTTCACGTTACAAAATAATGAAGATCTCGATGTTCTGGTCCAATCACTCATGGTACAGGCACAATTTCCAATGAACTTCCGTTGAGCTTCAAATTTTACATTTCAATGCTTATCATCAGATGAGTATATAATTGCTATTAAAAGCTAAGCTGATCAAGTGCTGTAAAACGAAGGGTTTACTTTAGTGTCTAACAAATTAATAAGGGAAAATGACTTCGACAAAAAACAAATGACGAATCCTTATAGTGCTAATTAAGTCTAGAGATGTTGTATATCATGAAGAATTTCTGAATGATCGAAACTTGGAAGTAAGCTATGAACTCAGTAATCATATGCTGGCTCAAAAAGATGGAAATTAACGTTTCGAGCACTTAAATTTAGCATAATCAAATACTTAATTTGAGGAAAAAAAAGTTAAACAAAGAGTCTAAAGAGAAAAAAGACCTCTGATAAACTTAAAGCTCGTAAGGGGAACGGTTTTAAATAGAGCAAACTGTTTTATTTTATTTATTTTTTTTGCCTTTTTGGTTTTTTCTACTTTTTTTTCTTTTTCAGTTGGTGGAAATTCCTCTACGAGAATTTATGTTTGTTTTACTGGTACATAATATGTTAATTTAGCAACTAACAAGTTATTTTCCAAGGAAGAAAATAACGATCCGAGGGCTGTGAGGCGATCTGTTAGTTTCTCTAGAGACAAAAATCGAATAGCTTCATCATATAGAGCTTTTTCTCAACTACTTAAAGTACTTGTAGTGTTGAAATATTACACTTTTGTGAAGTTTTAATCAAACAAATTTGATTAAAAAAACTGACAGTCAAAAAAGAAGTATCATATTAGATTGAAACGACGAAAAAGCCACATAAACGATATTAATACAATAAAGGATGAAAGCATGATTAGAAATGACTAAATTCTTAAAAGAAAATAAATTACAAAGGAATAAACGGCAATTAAAACTGAAAAGACCACAAGAACAACGAATGACAGTTTTAAGAAAAAATGACAACAAATGACAAGAAAATGGGGTGTCTTTTGCCACCCTTTTGTCTCCTTTTCTCAAACCTTCTTCTAAACCACCAACTAAATCTTTTTACTCATTACACCTCTCTCTCTTTTTTTTTTTTTTTTTTTTCAAAAATGTCCTTATAATTGAGTTATATTTTTTTTTTCTTTTTTTACCCACAAATCAATAAGTTATCTTTTTTTTTTTTCCTTTTCTAAAACATTATTTTTTTTTTGCTAATTCTTGTTACTTCTATTGTCATCTTCGTATTCATCTTTATCTTTCTTTTTTTTTTTTTTTTAATTTTATGCCCAGGCATAAAAAAACTTCAAAATTGTTAAACTAAAAAGAAAAATCGTCCTCGAGATGACTCAGCAAAAATATATACTTTCGAATGGAATAAAATCGGCCATCCAATTTTTAAATTAAAGCACTAGAAGGATATAGACAAATATACCAGGTAACTTTTCTTATGTAAGAAAACCGACAATCCTTATGTAACTTTTCCTTCACGTTGCGGTAATATGGCTTTTGCATCTTCCTGCACAATGCCCGATTTCAAACTTACAACTCTTTTGGTTCGTTTTTCTTGATTCCAAATAACTACTTTCGGGAGGAAACAAAACCGACAAACAATGACATGATATTTTTTAAAAATAATTTACTTACGGTTTTCTTTATGAGAAGTTGTCTATTTTTTTTTAATCAATATTAAATTAGAATTTTCTGTTCATGCTTGTTGTTTATTATTTCATTGTTTAATATGAAATTAGATTTTACTGCTTATTTGTGTTGGATTTAAAGGGTGCTGTACTATTATGTTAATTGTTAGAGTGACATGTGTGAAAATATTTTTATAGTAATTTTTGTTCTTGAATATAAATTTATTTTAAGGGTATTTCAGTAAAAAGATTAAAATATGAAAAAGAGGTGTATGGTGAGTAAATAAAAGGTGTCAATATAGATGTCCACTAAGCAACATTTTTATAGATTTATTTTAGTTGAAAAAATTGCTATTATTAGTGCCCATTGAAATATAATATCTCCGTCTGTGACAACCATAATATCATATGTCTCGGTAGAGAGGATCATGAAGACTGAAAATAATATTAATAATAAAGACAATATTATTAGTGAAGCAATAAAATGCGGTAGTCCCTTCCAAAATATATATAATATGGTAGTCTTGTGTTCCCACCTTGACCTTTGATTAAAAAAACAGTGTGCCAGGTGACATTAGTAATAAAAAACAGGGTGCTAGCTGATTCGCTGCATGTTGGATTAATATAAATTAAGGGTTAGCTAGATATGGCAGTTAATTTTGTCACGTATAATTACATTGGTATTTGTTGTACCTGCTGGTAAATTTGTGTTACAAAGTATAGCACATGTCAAATTTAGTATAAAAAAGAGCATTGCATTCTAGAGTAATATTCCCACAAAGATGGGCATTAATTACGTATAGTAGTGTAGTTAGGATTTTGATTCAAGAGGGGCATGAATTAAGAATGTAAAAATTTTTTAAAACCCTCAAAACACCAAAACTTAATACAATGTATTACAGCTTGTTGAAATTTTTCTGAATGATCGTAAATTTTTTAAAAGAAGTTTTTTTTTTCTTGATTAATTTAGAAAGAAAACAATTTGAGCTCTGATTAACAAACATTAATGATAATTTGAATGGTGTTCATGGGTGTTTGTACAGAGGTGATGGAGCCAAAAAAAAAAAAAAAAAAAGTAGCTGATTCGCAAAGGAATCATGCGAATGCTGTCAAACAAAAATTGAGAAGGAATAAAACTTGTTTTATATTGGATGTTCAAAATGAGTAAATGAAGGGTAAATAAGCATTAATGGAGGAAGTGCATATAAAAAGAAAGAATTTGGGGCAATGGATTGTGATCCAAGTGATGGATGTAGCAGTTCAGCTATTAGAATATATTATGGAGTTTATAAGCATGGTATTTGTAACTGGATATTTGTGTGTGAGATATATCAACTCTCTATTTTATGATATTATATCAGTCTAAGTCTTAGTAATTTGCTTTCTTTGAATATGTTTTTGTCATGATATTGATTGTCTCTGGTAGTGAGAGAATTGATCAAATGGATGGAATTGTTCTTGATAAGAAGGAGGAAATGATAGATCACCTAGATAAGAGAACTACGAAAAGATGATAGATCACATAGGTAAGAGAACTGTCAATTTTCTAGCATCCTTTAGAGATATTTTTGATTTTTCAATTTATGAAACACATAGTAATACTTAGCTTGATCAGAGAGTTTACAGTGCTACTTCTACATCTCAAGTTGTTTCGATATGGATTGACATGATGCGCTTGTTAAGAGCTTTCTTGATAGGTGAGAAAAGTGGAAGGACTGGGAATAGTGGAAGGATTTTATCACCAATGGTTATCATTGATTAGAGTAGAATGAAGAGAGATGGATTGATTGAGGGATTTCCTTCAAATAACCACAGTTAGTCTCTCCTATCATGAAGAAATTATAAAATGTAATTAATACTAAACACAATAAGAGAAAGGTCACTTTCTCTTTCTCTTTCTTATCAGACAAAGCCTTAGAAACCAAGTCTTTCACTGTATTAGGAAAATATCAGTTAATTAGATATACATGCATAAGTCATCTATGTTTAGATGCTTGTTAATAATATTTTTAGATTTAAAAGAAGTGGAAATCTTAGGTGTTACAATTTTATACTAAAAGAAATATTCTTATTGTAAAGTATTGTAATATATAAGTGTGTTAAAATCGTTGCAAATTATTTCGTTTTTTCAAACATAATTAATGAGTTTTTTTTAGGGGAAATTATTTAGTTTTTTTGAATTTTGTAGTTTAAGATTTAGCTTCCGCATTATTGTTTTCAGGATTGCTTGTTGCTTTTGTCATTGACATTTATTTAAAATGAATATTGTTCTTTCTTTGTGTTAATCAATTTAGCTCTTTCAATATCAAAATTTGTGTTGTTTAATTAGAACAATGACATATATTCTTGCCGTCATCTAACAAGCACATGGACGATCACTTTCAAAATAAATTAGCTTGTCTTGTCTTTGTCCGTTGTTGTTCTATTAGCATTTTTTAATTCTATCATTCTCAATTTTTTTTGCCTCGCTCTATTTTTAATTTCATGACTCACTCTATTTGGTATTTTTGTTTCAGATTAAAGCTACACAAACGCACTTTAGCTCCTAACATTAATCGCAACTCATTTTATTTTTTGTAATCCCCTAAGTTAATTAATTTTATTTTGTAGTTAAAATCTGAAAATAATTAAGGTCGTCTGAGCTATTTAAGTTTTATTTTTTTTTTTCTCTTTGTACTCACCCCAAGAAATCGTTCACTAATTTATGTTTTGAACTTTTTTTTCCTCTAGAAATCTATGTTTAATTTGATGAAACTACTATTTTTTCAGTTTATAATTTTCTTGTCTTTAGTTTTTTAGTTCACAAATAGTCAATTCAATACTCCAGAGTTTAAAAACCTTATTCATTAGATAAATTTAAATAGAGATAGATCTCATACTTTCTAAAGAAAATTAATAAAACATTATACTTCTAATTTTGCCTTCTTTCATCTTTTTGTTTTCTTTTGCTTTTTTCTTTTTCATTCTATTGAAATTAATAAACCTTTTCTTTTTCCTGACAACCCTCTTAATTTCTATTTTTATAATACCTCATAATTAATTTCTCATTTTATTTACCAATGTTTTTAGAATATGCATGCCACGTTCAGAGCACGTATTGTCACCAGTTAGAAGTAAAAAAGAAAAGGATGGTCTTAAATTTGTTTGAAGATCACCTACCAACAAAAACATTCGCGATTCATGTTTTTGGTGGTCGTTTTGTTCTACAAAATATGAGACTTTTAAATAATTTGGCTTCCATATTAAAAGATCAACATATTAAGTGCAAGGACTCAACACTCTTATATTTATGTTAGTGCTGTTATAGTTTTAGTGGACGTGAGGTTTTTTATTTTTTATTTTTTGTTTTTAACATTTTCGTAAGATGATATACTCTTTGGAGTAACCAATCTTGTATTAGACATATCGGACCACTCATTTGAATTTTTTTGGTTCTAATATTATGTGAAATTTGAGACGTATAAAGTATTGAACTTTCATATTAAAAGGTCAAACATGTTAAATGTAATGACTCAATATATACCCTTGGAACTCTGTTGTTATTAGTATTATATTTTTACTATGCGATATATTTAGATTTCTTTTTACTCTTCACAAGTTGTACGTGAGAAATAACAGCCATTAAACATACAAGACTAGTAAGTTATATGCCCCATACCCATCAAATCAATTATGAGAAAGAAACCTTTCACAAGGGAAAAAAACAAAGCCTATAAACTCATGTTTTATGTGTAACATAAAAGTCATCGAACACGTACGTAATCGCTTAATATTGAAGCTATTATCTCTTAATTAGGACCAACTCCATTTTATGATTAAATACGTACATATAATAATAATAATAATAATAATAAGGTTTTTTTTAAGAATGTCATAAATTTAGCACATTCTTATATTTATGCCCACCATAATATTAAAGTTGATAATTTTGTCATTTCCTAATATTAAAATAATAAACTAAAATGTTAGAGGTGGCAAAATTCCAAAAAAGTATTCTACCTAATTTTCTCATAATTGACAATATCAACATAAAGTTATCTATCTTTTGCTAAAGACCACATCGTCACTTAACACTGACGCTATTATCTCTTAGGGCAAACTCCATTATATGATTATGTACGTACATATAATAATAATAATAATAATAATAATAATGTGATGATAACAACAACAACAACCACAATCTATATAGATATCAACTCTAATATTAACTTTTGATTACCAAAATACGTGACATGTAAGTTGTCATTTTTTATTGATTAAATAATTATCATATCAATTAAAATAAAAAGATAGTATCTGCCTGTTAAATTAAAATATGAAAACTCATTATTACAAACATTGAGATCAAAATTCATATCTCTTGCATTATTTACATAGGAATACTCTTTTATCCTTACCCTTTCAAAACGACACTTCTACTTTTTATTTTTATTTTTATTAACATTATGGTAACAACTAATTCATTCCATTGTAGAACAAATTTTAGTAAGTTATCATTTACATTAATATATCTAAATATTTATGTTACCAGATTTTAAGTAAAAAGTTACATGTAAATCAACTAGTAACGTGATTGTAAACATATCATAGAAATAATATTTCATAGAAATATTATTACATCCTGACTCTATTTAAAGGTACAGAGTTCGAATCACCCCAACTCTAAATTAAAAAATATATATATCTAACTAGTAGTTATAGAATGCAAAGTAGAATATTACAATTGCCGGATTTGTCCGCCTACTAGACATGAAACATTTCTATATATATATGTCGTAGGAATCACCTAGTTTCTCACATCCACTTCACAGCAAAAAACAACATCACATCCCAAAACAAAATGGCTTTCAACATTAAGGTTTCCGTGGTGCTCCTAGTGATGTTGGTCGTGGCTACATCAGCTGATGCTCGTGCAGACTTTTCTGAGGTTTTTGTTAAACCAGAATCTGCAGGTACACAACTTCTTATTGTTACAATCACCACAACTATTATTGATCCATTCTTTAATTTTTTTTTCGATCCCGGCACACACATATATGATTTTTTTCACTTTTTATATATGATATGATGATAGGAAAATGGCCAAAATTCTGTACTAAGTGCGAATGCGAAGAAGAATCCGACACCACCAAGTGCTACCGCTATGAAAGGAAGGTCGGCGGATGCCCCTTAGTATGCGGTTCACCTTGTGCTTGCACAAAATCCATTCCGCCAATCTGCTGGTGCACTTATCAGGTTGAGACCTGCACTCCAAAGCAATGCCCCCAGAACACTGTTCCTAAGCTTGAGGATCTCCTCAGCTTGAACCGAAACTACTAAACAAATGCAGCTGCTATATGTGTGTGTGTGTGTATGCGTGTGTGTGTACATACATATGTATGTATGCAGCCCATTATGTTGTGTTATAGTCTATGTATGTGCTATTTATGTTGCCCGAGTCACCAGAAAACTTGGGCTTGCTTGAGCTTAGCCTTAGTCACTGATGTTGAGGCTTTTAATTAAATAAGTGCAGCTCATCTTTCGAACTACTAAAATAGTTCTTAAACTTTTGTCTATATCACGTATCTTATTGGTTAATCAATTGCTTAAAATTGTTATTAGATTCTAAATAAAATTTTACATCTGGTGGTATTCATTAAATCTGTAAATCTGACCAATCCAATTTAATCTAATGGATTGGATTGGATTGGATTGAAACAATAATAGATTTGTAATAATTGAGATTTTGTAAATATGTATTAATTTATTTCCTATAAAGTTTTTAATAAAACATAAAGTGACTCTCAAGTATGGGATTTTCTCAATCCAAAAGTCATGAATTTTACTGTAGATAGAGTTCTAATTTGCCTAATTTGATCTGTAAACACTCTTCATTACCATGATCAAATAGGTCCAACTATCAAATTTAGACATCTTTTGTATATATCTATAAGGCTTCTTCAGTTTTACTACAATCCCTCACGAAATCATCCCCCCTCTAAAGTTGCGCCACGTATGTCTGCATCTGAAAAAACAAACTTAACGATTAAAACAATGAATCTCAAGTATCAACGGTAGTAATAAAATGGGCGTAGGGTTAAAACTGTAAAATGAGCCGAATGTATTAATATGTCTCCTGGCTTAGAATTTTGAGCAAGTCTAAACTAAGAAACTCACGGGATTTGAAAAAGTAAATAAATAAATAAAAACTAAGCTCATTGAAGTATCACTAGTAGTGATTATGTTTAATTATAATCGAGTGATAAAAAAATGTTAAGCCGGCAACATAACACTAACTACATCTATATAGTTCAAAATGGAGACACGATAGATCATTTCTTATTGTTATGTTGCCGGGTGGTAATCAGAAATTGGAATATTTGAAGCACCATAATTTGAAATGGTTGGAACAGAATGGCACTTTATCGAATTCTCAATGAGCCTACTGCCTCGTTGAGAATTCCAATAAATCGTATAAAATCTCATTCTAATGTGTCAGATTATCATAGGCAAATCACTTGTTTTCAACTATTTTTTTTTTTTTAATTCCAGGAAAAAAAAAAAAAAAAAAAAGAGAGACCTACAGATACATCCTCATATTAAGAGGAGTTCGTTTTTCATGTATGGGAATTAAGAGATTACATTACATTTTCCTATAACAGTATAAGATTGTTCCAATGTTTTAATGTATTTAATATAATGTATCGCACTTTAATATATATATATATATATATATAATCTTTTTTAAACAGATTCTATAAAAAGATTGTATTTAGAAACATGAATTTCAAAAATAAATAACAATATGTCACCATCGTTAAAAAAAACATTAATTACAACAAAGTTAAAAGAGTAACAATGTTTATAGTTACCTGTTTGCAACAATCTACAAGACATGTCATAAGCCACAAGAGTCACCTTCAGACTCTCTTGCATGCGCTTCCATGCACCCTCGAGATACAGACAATTTCGAGAGCTCATTGTTTCGTGCCCTTAATTTTGAGATATCATAACTTTCTCATTTTAAATCCAATTTAAACAATTTATATACTGTTGGAAAGCTCCCGGAAAGAACTATAAAACATGCCAATTTTTTTTTGCTTGCTGTAGAAAATGTACCTGTGTGAGCAATATGTAGATCCTTTAGTAAGGAGAGAAGCCACATCAATTCGCACGTAGTATTTGCCATGGATCGATATTCCACTTCAGTAGAGGATCTAGAAACAGTTTGCTATTTCTTTGACTTCCATGAAACCGATGAGTCACCAAGAAACACACAAAACCCACTAATAGAGCGCCTTGTATCAGGACATGAAGCCCAATCCGAGTCAGCAAAAGCCTTCAACTGAGCAGTAGAAGAGGAAGAAAAGAAAAGACCCTGCCCAACTGTACCTTTGATGTACTGTAAAACATGACGAGCAGCCTGCAAGTGTGGAGCTCTTGGTGTAGTCATGAACTGACTCAATCGATTCACAGAGTATGCCAAATCAGGTCTCGTGATGGTTAAGTACAAGAGCTTGCCTATCATCCTTCTATAAACCAAAGGATCTTCAAGTAACTCCCCTTCGGTTTGAGACAACTTCACATTGGGATCCATTGGACTATTTCTGGTCCTGCAACCAAGAACACCTGCATCAGACAAAAGTTCCAGAGCATAATGTCTTTGACTAACAGAGATTCCCTTATCGGATCTAGCAACCTCCAAGCCCAAGAAGTACTTCAATTGTCCAAGGTCCTTGAGTTTGAAACGTTTGTCAAGCAAAACTTTGAGATTTTCCATAGATTCTTCATGGTTACTAGCTATCACAACGTCATCAACATAAACTAGTAGAGCAATGAAGATCTCGCCATCGTTTTTGACAAAAAGAGAGTGATCAGCATTTGATTGAGTGAATCCTTCATGAAGAATAACCTGTGAAAACTTGAATAACCATTGTCTTGAGGCCTGCTTCAAACCATAAATAGATTTATGAAGTTTACAAACAATGCCCTCCGATACAGTCTCCCCCTCACAGTGAAAATCTGGTGGTAGAGTCATATACACTTCTTCATTTAAATCACCACGCAAAAAAGCATTATTAACATCTAATTGTGTGAGGCTCCAACCATTAATTGCAGCCAACGCAAGCAAAACTTTCACCGTGGCAAGCTTAGCTACAGGAGAAAAAGTATCAAGGTAATCTATGCCCTCTTGCTGAGTATACCCCTTGGCTACAAGCCTTGCTTTATGCCTCTGAATCATCCCATCAGCCGGATATTTAATTTTGTAGACCCATTTACAGCCAACTAGGTGTTTTCCTGGCGGAAAAGTAACTAACGACCATGTATTGTTACTCTCTAAAGCATTCAATTCAGCAGCCATTGCTTCTTGCCAAACCGGATCACTAGCAGCTTGGGAGTATATGGCAGGTTCAGTGTGAGAAGAAACAGAGCATACAAAAGAACGGTGAGAGGTAGATAATCTATCATAAGTGAGAACTTATGAAAGTGGATAAGTGGTGGAGTGTTTAGTGTCAATAGCAAAACAGTGAAAATCCTTGAGATAAGAGGGACGTTTGATGACACGGGTTGGACGAGAAGAGATGGACGACTCAAGGACAGGAGAGACGGGAGAAGCATGGGAGCGTGAATCATCAACACAAAGGAAAAGAAGGAATGGGAAGAACTGTTTCAGAAAAAATTTCCGTCATAGGTAATGTAACGACCCGTCTAGCACAGGCCGTTACCTTGCTTACATACTTATTTACATACTGGCTAAAACACAGCGGAAATTTTTTTTTTTTTTTTTTTTTTTACATCCATTCAAAACGTGCAACTTATGAACAGGTCTTAAGTATAAATATATTTACATAACATAAGTACTTAAATTCCAAAACGCGTAGTGGCTGAACATCCCACGATTTCACAGTGCGTCTCGCCACGCTCCGCCACCTTGCATCAAGCATTGCTGACAGGCTGCTTACCTACAGCATAGACGTAAGACAGTGAGCTTTCGCTCAGCAAGTACAACTGTCTCGTCCACAACATACATATACTCATACATAGCATCACATAACAATTCATAACTTCAAACATAATGACATAACCTAACAATGCCTAACATATGCATGGTCCAGTTATGCTCATTTTTACTTTCCTCATCTTTTTCTTATCTTTCTCTTAGGGCCCTTACCTTAGTGTTCGTACCCGGCGCGCAACTATAGAGTGGTTGGGGTGACCAGCCCAGTCCAACTCAAACCATAGTCTTACCCGACCTTGGACGGGTGGTACTGCACCGGCAAGCTCGCTTGCCTCCTTTCTTTCTTTTCTTTTTCTTTAACTCAATCTTTAGTTCATTAGTCTCATAGGGATTAGTGAACATGCATCGTGATGTCTCACAATCCTAATTCATAGTAGCAACATCATTATGCTTAACATGGAAATCATGCTTGATCATACTTTCTATACTTCAACATTTAGCATGGCATACTAACACATATAACATGGAAATTTGCATACCACATAACAGCACATAGCATAACATAACATACACCCTTAGCATACATCTAACTTTACTTGGGTAAGCATCAATTAAAGCCTATGCTGTAAGCGGAGTTGTACTTACCTCTTTTCCTATGTTCGGGTTGCTGCTATCCTTCCACGGAATACAGCTGCAGGTTGTCTCCTGCTCGAATAAGGACATAGGTGAGAATTCTGCTTCTTGTTGTAGAATGTTGGTGTCCTAATCAACATACCTACTAAAACCTAGTTGTATGTCCCCTACTAATATCTGACTTGTTCAATTAGGCCTTCTATTGTTTGGGGAAAAATTTGAACTTGATTATCCCTTCAAGAGGCTACGTTGGATAACCTCTTGGTTAGATCTTTGATCTACTATTGGGTTTCTTTGAACTTTAGGCTTAACCTCTCATTATAGCTTATTGGGTTAATCTCCTTAACCCACTTTCCTTGGCCCATTACTATGTTATTGGTCTACCTTAAGGTTACGTTGGATAACACTTAAGGTTACCTTTTTCTAATTGTTAGGTTAACCAAAGTTGACATTTGGTCAACTACTGGTCAACTCTTGTCAATTCTGAGCTTTTGGGCTAAGCTCGATAGCTCGGGTCTTATTCCCGGCTACGGCCCGTAATCGGTTTGATTACCATTTTTATCTTGAAAATTCATCTCTTATCTCAAAACTCCATTTCTTGTCTTAACTTAGCATTTTCCTTAATCTTTTGCCCTTTTAAAAGATTTTACTTAAAAATCCTTAAAACTCTTTATAAAATTTCGATCTTGAAATAACTCTTTGTAAATGTCGTTTAAGGTCGAAAACTGCCTTTGGAACAGTTTAAGGTCGAAAACTGCATTTGGAACAGTTTTCGTAGTTAAAACAACGATTTAAAAACACTTTACAGTTTTTTAAGAAAACATTTGTAGAAACTAAGGTGCAGGAATTTTCGGATTCCCTACGTACCTTTCATAAAACGCGCCCAGTTTAAAAATTCGTTGAGAATCTGGAAAACTTGTCTTCACGAAAGTTGTAGCTCTCGAAAAATGCTAAAACTTTCATGTTTTGTGAAAAATCTATTTCTTCTTACATTAGTACCAGTTTTCGTTTGAAACTGGCTGACTTTGAAAAACTGGGTAAAAACTGGGTCTGGAAATCAGCCACGGGGTTTTGCTAAAAACGGAGGCCGTTGGAGTCTCATTTTAATATTCTGTCCACGTTGTCCTCTAGGAAAAATCGATCCGAGAAACTTTTGTGTTTCGAGTTTTACCCCGTTCGGCTTCTAAAGGCCTTAAAATTTCGCTTTTCCGAAACTGGCCAGATTCGAATCCGAATTTGACAGTTTTGGGTTTACGTCCGGTTTACGTCTTATTTCGCGATTCTATCTCGACCAACCACTTCGGGAGCCTACTAATCAAACACACAACGTTTCTAACGTCCCATTCAAACCCATAATCCGTTCCCTACTGTCCATACAAAATCGTTTCCGAATCCATCAACTTAGGTTTTTCACTTGGTTCTAGCTTAGCATACATCACATATAAGCATCACAAAATCAACCCTAAGCTAACTTGCATCCATGACTGCCTAGGGCAGATTTCGGCCACACATTGGGGGACATACAACCTAAGTCTTCTAGCATGAAAATCAATCATCAATCAAACATAAATCAAGCAAGATTCAAGCCATTCCAACCCTAGATCTAGCAAATCAAGCACACACCAAACTAGGGCATAAAACCATAAATGGACTTAAGTCCTTACAACCCAATTGAATCCTCAAATTAAACTTGAAATTAAGTTCAAAATAAGGAAGGTTAGGGTTCTAGAAATTACCTTGACCAAAGCTAAAGTTTGGTCACAAAAATCTTCCTCTCCCTAGCCTTCCTTCACCACACGGCCACACCACCAATTTGAGCTCCAAAAATTTTGTTTTGCTTTCCTTGGTTGAGCTACCTAAAGCCGAACACTCCTTGGCCAAAAGCCCCAAAAAATTTCAAGTTTCACTTACCCCTTTTTCCTCCTTCTCTTGTTCGGCCACCTCCCAAAAACCCACAAGAAAATTTCTCAAACTCTCTCTAGCTCTCCCCCTTGTAAACCGAACACCCAAGGATCAAAAGCCCCAAGGAAATTTTGGTTTTCCTTCTCTCCTTCTCTCCCTCTTGGCTGCCGGATTTTCTAGGGTAAAATGGCAAGAGTTTGGCTGCAATTTCACATTAAAAGGAATAGGGAAGAATTGGGGGTATTTATAGGCATTTGGGAGGTTTGGGTTAATCACACTTTGGCCCCAAAATTTTTGATTTTCCCTTTCTTTCCCAAGGGTGGCTGAACTTCTTGTGTGGAGGAGGAGCTTCCACATCACTCCAAGCTCCTTAGTGGTTTGTGATGTCATTGAGAAAAAACCCTATGATGTCATTGTCCACTAACTCATCCAAAGCCTTGTTTGGCTTTCTTGTTTCCTAAGAAACACATTTTTTTTTCTTTGTGCTATACAGATAATGCTAATATTGTGGTTCACCAAAACACAATATTTTCTATTGTACCGAAGTACAAAATTTATCTGCGTAAATTTTCGGACCGAGTAATTTTCCTTTCAATTTTTCGAGTCCTATTTTGCCCTTCAACTTTAACTTGGTGTGCTTGATTTTCTAGGGACATTCTAAGGTCTATTCTTGCTATCTAGATCACAAAACATTATTCTCGGAACTCTTTCCGGACTGTACTTTGAAAATCTCGTAAAGTCAACCCTTTGACTTTTTTGTAGATCAAATTTTGACTTTCTCGGTCAAAGTTGACTTTCGTAAAATCGTACACTGTCTTGGCCTTTTCGACTTGAAAGGTCTGTTTTCGAGCTTAGAAATCAATTTTGAGTCTTCTCGACCCATTAAAAACTCACAAAATCTTTCAAAAATCCTAAACCGAGCTTTTTCACAAATATTTTCATAAAGTGAAAATAATTTCCTTAAAAGGAAAAAAATGTACACTGAAAAAAAATTCGAATATTACAGGTAATTCATCGAAACTCTGTTTAAAAGGAAAGATGTGTTCATGAAAAACAACATCTCTTGAGATATAAACCCTGTTTGTGGACAAATCCAGCAACTTATAACCCTTGTAACCAGGAGGATAGCCAAGAAAAATGGATGGGATAGCCCGAGGTGAAAACTTTGTACGAAAACGTTGCAAAGTAGAACCATAGCATAAACACCCAAATACACGTAAATGAGTAAAGCTTGGTTTCTTTTTCCAGAGAAGTTCAAAAGGAGTTTTGTTGGACAAGAGTGGTGTGGGAGTCCTATTGATTAGATAGACGGAAGTCAAGACACAATCACCCCAATATACTAAAGGAACATGTGACTGGAAATGTAAAGCACGGGCAACATTAAGAATGTGCTGATGCTTTCTCTCAACTACAGAATTTTGTTGTGGTCTATCAACACAGGAGTGAAAAGGGACAACACCATGTTCGCGAAAAAAATCAGAAAAGGCTAATTCGGGAGCATTGTCAGAATGTACTGACTTAATATTGACCCCAAATTGAGTGCTAATGAGCTTAAAAAACTCTGGAAAAACAACACACACATCTGATTTGGCACGTAAAAAATAAACCCAAGTAAAATGGGTACAATCATCAACAATGGTAAAAAAATACTTATACCCTTCAGGTGTAAGTGTGTGATATGGTCCCCAAATGTCACAATGTATCAATGTAAAAGGCTGATTTGATAGAGAATTGGTAGAGATAAAAGGCAACCGACGTTGTTTGGACAAATGACAAATAGAACAATGTATTGGATCATTAGGAAATTGAGAAATTTAAAACTCATGTCTGAGGTTCTATATCTTTACATAAGACGGATGACCTAAGCAATAATGCCAAAGTTCTTTTTCAGAAAGAGTGACTTGATTACATTTGATTGAAGGTATGGAAAAATTGGATACAACTGGAAAATTGGTATTGACTGTAGTGAGATCCAACACATAGAGGTTTCCAACCCGCCTACCCATACCAATCGTTTTGGCCCGAGTATGGTCCTGAATAACACAAGAGTCAACTGTGAATGTAATTGAAAATTGATTGGTTTGAGTAAGGCTACTAACAGACAACAAATTGAATTTGAAATGAGGCACAAACAACACATTTTGGAGAACAAGTGCAGGGGATAATTTGACTGAACCAATTTGTGAGATAGAAACGGATTGACCATTTGGAAGAATGACATGAGAATTTGTTGCTGGAAAAGACTGTGCAAAGAAGGATTTGGAACAACATACATGATGTGTGGCACCACTATCTAAAATCCAAGATGATGAATTAATGGGAAACGAGGTTAGAATTGAGGAAAGTGAAAGAATACCACTGAAACTTGCCACTATCCCACTAGGCTGCTGCAATTCAAAGGTTGAAGCAATGGATTTGCCTTGGAGCTGTGAGCTTAAGAGAGCAATCAGCTGCTGGCATTGATCCGTTGTTAGTGTGTCCATAGGCGAAGACATAGACCCAGCACTATGTCCAGCAGTAGTGCTTGTGTTCACAGACATTTGGTTAGCTTGGACCTTCATTTCAGAGTTCTTGGATCGTGGCTTATAACCAGGTGGATAACCATGAAGCTTGTAACATTTGTCCACAGTATGACCCTATATTCCACAATGAGTGCAAAGAGGCCTGTCACGTTTGGTCTTCTGAGTGAAATTAGCAGCGGAAATTGAAGCAGGAGAACTCGATTCTGCAACAGCAATAGACCCAGGCAAGAGAGAAGATCCAGAATTAATCTGGCGTTGCCTTTCCTCTTGCACAACAAGTGAGAAGACCTTAGAAATTGTAGGCAATGGCTCCATCATCAAAATCTGACTCCGTGTTTGAGAGTATGACTCATTGAGCCCCATGAGAAACTGCATTACACATTCCTTTTGCTGAAAATCCATCCAAGCTTTTATTCCCCCACAGTTACATACAGGAATGGGCTGAAAATTGCTCAATTCATCCCAAAGAATTTTGAGCTTAGTATAATAAGTGCTCACATCCATGGATCCTTGATTAAGAGCAACTAGGTGTGTCTTAATTTGAAAAATCCGTGGTCCATTGCTTTGGTGAAAACGATCATGAAGATCAGACCAAACACTGGATGCTGAATCAAAGTAGAGAAAACTATCTGCTATGTCTCGTGAGACTGAGTTCAAGAGCCAAGAAATTACCATTGAGTTGCAGCGAACCCAAACACCGTGAAGAAAATCGTCGACGGGAGGACGAGGAAGGCTTCCGTCGATAAAGGCGAGCTTGTTTTTGGCTGTGAGAGCCATCTCCATAGATCGACTCCAAGTGTTGTAATTAGATCCAGTGAGCTGGTGAGAAACCAGATTCAGACCTGGATGATCTCTACTATGAAGAAAATATGGACTGCCTGAATCCTCCATTGCTACGACGGAATGGGCGTTAACCACCGCGTGGTTGCCAGTGTTGGAGTTACCAACGCGAGCCATCGAGCAGGAATATGGGGGAAAGATGATCAGATACGGCAAAGAGAAAATTTCTCTGATACCATTTTAGAGATATTTCTAGAATAATGGAGATTTTCTGATTACTTGCTCAACCACAAAAAACAGAGAGTATTTATATGAGACTAGAAACAGACAAAAGGGATTTCCCAATTCTAGCTCTCTGAACAAAAGAAAAACCACAACAAAACAAGAAAAAAACATTATTTCTTTATAGCACTCAGTTTAGACAAAATAACCAAACGACCCCTATAATTCTAATAAGGATCATGAAGACTGAAAATAATCATAATAATGAAGACAATATTATTCATGAAGCAATAAAATGCGGTAGTCCCTTCCAAAATATATATGTATATATAATATGGTAGTCTTGTGTTCCCACGTTGACCTTTCATTAAAAAAACAGTGGGACAGGTGACATTAGTAATAATTTACTTGGCTAGCTAGCTGATTTGCTGCATGTTGGATTAATATAAATTAAGGGTTAGCTAGATATGGCAGTTAATTTTGTCACGTATAATTACATTGGTATTTGTTGTACCTGCACCCCGAGCAATGCCCCTCAGAAGGAGGAAATAATAGATCACCTAAGTAAGAGAACTGGGGAAAAAATGAGGGATTATTTCTTTGATTTTTGAGGGAACTGTCAATTTTCTAGCATCCTTTAGAGATATTATTGATTTTTCAATTTATGAAACAGATAGTAATACTTAGCTTGATCAGAGAGTTTATAGTGCTACTTCTACATCTCAAGTTGTTTCGATATGGATTGACATGATGCGCTTGTTAAGAGCTTTCTTGATAGGTGAGAAAAGTGGAAGGACTGGGAATAGTGGAAGGATTTTATTACCAATGGTTATCATTGATTAGAGTAGAATGAAGAGAGATGGATTGATTGAGGGATTTCCTTCAAATAACCACAGTTAGTCTCTCCTATCATGAAGAGATTATAAAATGTAATTAATACTAAGCACAATAAGAGAAAGTTCACTTTCTCTTTTTCTCTTTCTTATCAGACAAAGCCTTAGAAACCAAGTCTTTCACTGTATTAGGAAAATATCAGTTAATTAGATATACATGCATAAGTCATCTATGTTTAGATGCTTGTTAATAATATTTTTAGATTTAAAAGAAGTGGAAATCTCAGTGTTACAATTTTATACTAAAAGAAATATTCTTATTGTAAAGTATTGTAATATATAAGTGTGTTCAAATCTTTGCAAATTATTTCGTTTTTTCAAACATAATTAATGAGTTTTTTTTAAGGGGAAATTATTTAGTTCTTTTGAATTTTGTAGTTTAAGATTTAGCTTCCGCATTATTGTTTTCAGGTTTGCTTGTTGCTTTTGTCATTGACATTGATTTAAAATGAATATTGTTCTTTGTTTGTGTTAATCAATTTAGCTCTTTCAATATTAAAATTTGTGTTGTTTAATTAGAACAATGACATATATTCTTGCCATCATCTAACAAGTACATGGACGACCTCTTTTAAAATAAATTACCTTGTCTTGCCTTTGTCCGTTGTTGTTATCTTAGCATTTTTAAATTCTATCATTCTCAATTTTTTTAGCCTCGCTCTATTTTTAATTTCGTGACTCACTCTATTTGGTATTTTTGTTTCAGATTAAAGCTACACAAACGCACTTTAGATCCTGACATTAATCACAACTCATTTTATTTTTTGTAATCCCCTAAGTTGATTAATTTTATTTTGTAGTTAAAATCTGAAAATAATTAAGGTCGTCTAAATTATATAAGTTTTGTTTTATTTTTATTTTTTCTCTTTGTACTCACCCCAAGAAATCATTCACTAATTTATGTTTTGAACATTTTTTTTCCTCTAGAAATCTATGTTTAATTTGATGAAACTTACTAATTATTTTTTCAGTTTATAATTTTCTTGTCTTTAGTTTTGTAGTTCACAAATAGTCAATTCAATACTCCAGAGTTTAAAGGCCTTATTCATTAGATAAATTTAAACAGAGATAGATCTCATACTTTCTAAAGAAAATTAATAAAAGCTGATGCTTCTAATTTTGCCTTCTTTCATCTTTTTTTTTTTCTTTCGTTTTTTTCTTTTTCATTCTATTGAAATTAATAAACATTTTTTTTCCTGACAACCCTCTTAATTACTATTTTTATAATACCTCATAATTAATTTCTCATTTTATTTACCAATTTTTTTAGAATATGCATGGCACGCGCAGAGCAAGTATTGTCACTAGTTGGAAGTAAAAAGAAAATGATGGGTCTTAAATTTGTTTGAAGATCACTTACCAACAAAAACATTTGTGATTCATGTTTTTGGCGGTGGTTATGTTCTGTAAAATATGAGACTTTCAAATAATTTGACTTCCATCTTAGAAGATCAACATATTAAGTGTAGCGATTCAATACACTTATATGTTTGTTAGTGCTGTTATAATTTTACTAGACTTGAGGTTTTTTATTTGTTATTTTTTGCTTTTTTACATTTTTGCAAGATGATATACTCTTTGGAGTAACCAATCTTGTATTGGACATATCAAACCGCTCATTTGAATTTTTGGGCTCTAATATTACGTGAAATTTGAGACTTATAAAGTATTAAACTTCCATCTTAAAAAGTCAAACGTGTTAAATATAACTGCTCAATATATACCCTTATAACTCTGTTGTTATTATTGTTATATTTTTACATCGCGATATATTTAGATTTTTTTTACTCTTCTCAAGTTGTACGTGAGAAATAACAGCCATTAAACATACAAGACTAGTAAGTTATATGCCCCATACCTATCAAATCAATTTTGAGAAAGAAACCTTTCACAACGAAAAAAAAAAGAGAAAAAGAAAAAGCTATAAACTCATGTTTTATGTGTACATGAAAGTCATCGAACACGTACGTCATCGCTTAATACTGAAGCTATTATCTCTTAGGACCAACTCCATTTTATGATTAAATACGTACATATAATAATAATAATAATAATAATAATAATAAGGTTTTTTTGTAAGAATGTCATAAATTTAGCACATCCTTATATTTATGCCCACCATAATATTAAAGTTGATAATTTTTTCATTTCATAATATTAAAATAATAATCTTAATATGTAAGCATGGCAATGGCCCTACATAGTCGAGTCGTTACATAAAAATCAAACAACTTCATCATATAGAGCTTTTTCTCATCTACTTAAAGTACTTGTACCGTCGAAATATTACACGTTTGTGACGTTTTAATTAATCAAACAAATTTGAAACCAAAAAAAAAAAAAAAAAAGCCAACATTCAAAAAGGAAGTATCATAGTAGATTGAAATGACGACGGCAATGAAAACATCACCACAGAAAAAATAATAATGCAACAAAGGATGAAAACATGATTAGAAAACAACTAGAGTCTTAAAAGACAACAAATTACAAGGGAATAAACGGCAATAAAAACTAAAAAGATCATAAGAACTACGAATGACGGTTTTAAGAAAAAAATGACCACACATGATAAGAAAATGGGGTGTCTATTGCCACCCTTTAGTCCACTTTTCTCAAACATTTTTTCAACCCACCCACCAACTAAATCTTATTACTCGTTACACCTCTCTTATTTTTCCAAAAATGTCCTTATAATTGAGTTATAATTTTTTTTTTCTTTTTTTACCCACAAATCAATAACTTATCTTTTTTTTTTTTCCTTTTCTAAACAATATTTTTTTTTTGTCAATTCTTGTAACTTCTATTGTTCATCTTCGTATTCATCTTCATCTTTTTTTTTTTTTTTCTTTTTCAGGCCAAGGCATAAAAAGAACTTCAAAATTGTTAAACTAAAAAGAAAAATCGTCCTCGAGATGATTCAGCAAAAATATATTCTTTCGAATAAAATAAAATGGGCCTTCCAGAAGGATATAGAGAAATAAACAAAATTTAAATTAAAAAGACGTCAAGCAGGTGCTGAAGCAGTTTGCATACGGACTATCAATCCTTATGTAACTTTTCCTTCACGCTGCGGTAGTATGTCGTTTCCATCTTCCTGCACAATGCCGGAATTCAAACAAACAACGCTGTGGGTTCGCTTTTATTGATTACATATAACTACTTTCGGCTGGGGGGTGGGGTGGGGTGGGAATCCGACAAACAATTACATGATATTTTTCAGAAATAATTTACTTACGGTTTTCTTTATGAGAAGTTGTCTATTATTTTTTTCTATCAATATTAAATTAGATTTTTCAGTTTATGCATGTTGTTTATTATTTCTTTGCTTAATATTAAATTAGATTTTACTGTTTATTTGAGTTGGATTTAAGGGTGTCGTACTATTATGTTAATTGTTAGGGTGACTTGCGTGAAAGTATCTTTATCGTAATTTTTTTTCTTAAATATAAATTTAGTTAAGGGTATTTCAGTAATAGGAAGAAAATATGAAAAAGAGGTGTATGATGAGCAAATACAGGGTGTCACTAGGAAAATTAAAAGGAAGAAAACAAACGAATAAAAAATGAGGAAACGTCATTAAATAGAAAACTACAAAAAGAAATCGGAAGGAGTGAAACGAAAACAAGAAAACCCGGACAAAAAAAAAAACACAATAAAAATGAAGAAACCTACCTTCCACGAAAATTAATTTCGTGTGTGTCGGTGGTTTTTGGTAAATCATTAGAAACTATTTTTAGAATTTTGTTTGTAACATTTGTGTAGGATTTTGATTTTAAAATTCCCAAATTAAATATCTTTTATTGTATCCTATTTAACAATTACGTTATTTTTTCTCGTCTTCTTTCAATAAATGCAGCTAGATTTTAATAGATTTATTTTAGTTGAAACAATTGCTATTATTAGTGCCCATTGAAATATAATATCTTCGTCTGTGACAGCCATAATATCATATGTCTCGGTAGAGAGGATCATGAAGACTGAAAATAATTGTAATAAAAACAATATTATTCATGAACCAATAAAATGTGGTAGTCCCTTTCAAAATATATATGTATATATAATGTGGTAGTCATGTGTACCCACCTTGACCTTTGATTAAAATAAATAGGAAAAAAACAGTGTGACAGGTGACATTAGTAATAATTTACTTGGCTAGCTAGCTGATTTGCTGCATGGTGGATTAGTATAAATTAAGGGTTAGCTAGATATGGCAGTTGATTTGGTATTTGTTGTACCTGCTGGTAAATTTGTGTTACAAAGTATAGCACATGTCAAATTTAGTACAAAAAAGAGCATTAATTGCATTCTAGAGTAGTATTCCTACAAAGATGGGCATTAATTACATACAGTGGTGTAGTTAGGATTTTGATTCAAGAGGGGCATGAATTATGAATGTAAAAAAATTTTTAAAACCCTCAACACACCAAATCTTAATACAATGTATTACAGTTTGTTGAAATTTTTCTGCATGATTGTAAATTTTTTAAAAGAAGTTTATTTTTTTTCTTGATATATTATTCTCTTAATTGCTTAATTTAGAAAGAAAAAAAAATTAAGCGCAACCATTTTAAAAAGAGATTTAAATCGGACAGATTGGACTAAAGAGAAATATAAGAAAATGGAAAATTAAAAAAAAAAAGTATTATTAATTCAATATAGGAGAATGAGGAAAAAAAAAGGGTATCAGTGAGAAAAATAGTAGTTGAAGGGACTATATTAAAAACAAAAAACCCCCTGAAGTATGAATACATTGGATAAATATTATTTTAATAGTAGTAAATTAGAGACAAAAGATTTCGATTAGACCCATTTAAAAGCACAATATTTAAAGAAAAATAAATAAAAATAAATATTGGATGTCAAAATAGAATAAATGATGGGTAAATAAGCATTAATGGAGGAAGTGCATATAAAAAGAAAAAATTTGGGACAATGGATTATGATCCAAGTGATGGATGTAGCAGTTCAGCTATTCGAATATCTGTTGTAGTTTATAAGCATGGTATTTGTAAATGGATATTTGTGTGTGAGATATGTTAGCTATCTATTTTATGATTTTATATCGGTCAAGTTTTAGTAATTTGCTTTCTTTGAACATGTTTTTCTCCTATCATGAATAGATTATAAAATGTAAATGATACTAAACACAATAAGAGAAAGGTCACTTTCTCTTTCTTATCTGACAACGCCTTAGAAACCAAGTCCTTCACTGTATTAGGAAAATATCAGTTAATTAGATATACATGCATAAACCATCTATGTTCATATGCTTGTTAATAATATTTTTTAGATTTAAAAGAAGTGGAAATATCAGGTGTTACAATTTTATACTAAAAGAAATATCCTTATTGTAAAGTATTGTAGTATATAAATGTGTTAATATCTTTTCAAATTATTTGGTTTTTTAAAATATAATTATTGAGTTCTTTTTTTTTTTTAGGGGAAATTATTTAGTTCTTTTGAATTTTGTAGTTTAAGATTTAGCTTCTGCATTATTATTTTCAGGATCGCTTGTTGCTTTTGCCATTGACATTGATTCAAAGTGAATGTTGTTCTTTGTTTGTGTTAATCAATTTATCGCTTTCAATATCAAAATTTGTGTTGTTTAATTAGAACAATGACATATATTCTTGCCATCATCTAACAAGTACATGGACGACTTCTTTCAAAATAAATTAGCTTGTCTTGCCTTTGTCCGTTGTTGTTCTATTAGCATTTTTAAATTCTGTCATTCTCATTTATTTTGCCTTACTCTATTTTTAATTTCGTGACTCACTCTATTTGTTATTTTTGTTTCAGATTACAGCTACACAAATGCACTTTAGCTCCTAACATTAATCACAAGTCATTTTGTTTTTTGTAATCCCCTACGTTAATTATTTTTATTTATTTATTTATTTATTTTTGTGTTTAAAATCTGAAAATAATTAAGGCTGTCTGAACAATGTAAGTTTTTTTTTTTTTAATTTTATTTTTGTCTCTTTGTGCTCACCCCAAGAATTCATTCACTAACTTATGTTTTAACATTTTTTTTCCTCTAGAAATCTATGTTTAATTTGATGAAACTTACTAATTATTTTTTCAGTTTATACTTTTATTGTCTTCAGTTTTTTAGTTCACAAATAGTCAATTCAATACTTCAGAGTTTAAAAACCTTATTCATTAGATAAATTTAAATAGAGATAGATCTCATACTTTCTAAAGAAAATTAATAAATATGGTACTTCTAATTTAACCTTCTTTCACCTTTTTTTTTTCTTTTGCTTTTTTCTTTTTCATTCTATTGAAATTAATAAACCCCTTTTTTTTTTCTTGACAACCCTCTTAATTACTATTTTTATAATACCTCATAATTAATTTCTCATTTTATTTACCAATTTTTTTAGAATATGTATGGCACGTGCGGAGCACGTATTGTCACTAGTTAGAAGTAAACAGAAAAGGATGGTCTTAAATTTGTTTAAAGATCACCTGCCAACAAAAACATTCGTGATTCATGTTCTTGGTGGTGGTTATGTTCCGTAAACTATGAGACTTTTAAATAATTTGACTTCCATCTTAGAAAATCAACATATTAAGTGTAACGACTTAATACTCTTATATGTCTATTAGTGTTGTTATAGTTTTACTAGACTTGAGGTTTTTTATTTTTTATTTTTTGTTTTTACATTTTCACAAGATGATATACTCTTTGGAGTAACCAATCTTATATTGGACATATCGGACCGCTCATTTGAATTTTTTGGGCTCTAATATTATATGAAATTTGAGACTTTTAAAGTATGGAACTTCCATATTGAAAGGACAAATGTGTTAAATGTAATGGCTCAATGTATATCCTTATAACTCTGTTGTTATTATTATTGTTATATTTGTACTATGTGATATATTTAGATTTCTTTTTACTCCACACAAGTTGTACGTGAGAAATAACAGCCATTAAACATACAAGACTAGTAAGTTATATGCCCCATACCTCACAAATCAATTTTGAGCAAGAAACCTTTCACAAGGGGAAAAAAAAAAAAAAAAAAAAGCTATAAACTCATGTTTTATGTGTAACATAAAAGTCATCGATCACGTACGTTATCGATTAATATTGAAGCTATTATCTCTTGGGACCAACTCCATTTTATGATTAAATATGTACATATAATAATAATAATAAGGTTTTTTTTAAGAATGTCAGCACATTCTTATATTTATGCCCACCGTAATATTAAAGTTGATAATTTTATCATTTTCTAATATTAAAATAATAAACTAAAATGTTAGAGTCGGCAAAATTCTAAAAAGGTATTCTACCTAATTTTCTCATAATTGACAATGTCAACATAAAGTTATCTATCTTATGCTAAGACCACATCGTCACCTAACACTGACGCTATTATCTCTTAGGGCTAACTCCATTATATGATTATGTACGTACATATAATAATAATAATAATAATAATAATAATAATAATAACAATCATAATGTGTATAAACATCAACTCCAATATCAACTTTTGATTACCAAAATACGTGACATGTAAGTTGTCATTTTTATTGATTAAATAATTGTCATATCAATTAAAATAAAAAGATAGTATCTGCCTGTTATATTAAAATATGAAAACTCATTATTACAAATGTTGAGATCAAAATTCATATCTCTTGCATTATTTACATAGGTATACTCCTGTACCCTTACCCTTTTAAAACGACACTTCTACTTTTTTTTCTTTTTTTTCTTTTTTTTTTTTGCATTATGATAAGCTAATTCATTCCATTGTATAACAAATTTCAGTAAGTTATCATTTACATTAATATATCTATATATTTATGTTACCAGATTTTAAGTAAAAAGTTACATATAAATCAACTAGTAATGTGATTTGCAGACATGTCATAGTAATAATATTATATTCTGACGCTATTTAAAGATACATAGTTCAAATCGTCCCAATCCCAAATTAAACAAAACATATCAACTAGTAGTTATAAAATGCTAAGTAGAATATTACAATTGCCGGATTTGTCCGCCTGCGAGACATGAAACATTTCAATATATATATGTCGTAGGAATCACCTAGTTTCTCACATCCACTTCACAACAAACAACAACATCACATCCCAAAACTAAATGGCTTTCAACATTAAGGTTTCTGTGGTGCTCCTAGTGATGTTGGTCGTGGCTACATCAGTTGATGCTCGTGCAGACCTTTCTGAGGTTTTTGTTAAACCAGAATCTGCAGGTACACAACTTCTTATTCTTACAATCACCACTACTATTATTGATCCATTCTTTATTATTATTATTTTTTTTTGGATCCCGGCACACATATATATGATTTTTTCACTTTTTATAAATGATATGATGATAGGAAAATGGCCAAAATTCTGTACTAAGTGCGAATGCGAAGAAGAATCCAACACCACCAAGTGCTACCGCTATGAAAGGAAGGTCGGCGGATGCCCCTTAGTATGCGGTTCACCTTGTATTTGTCATCTTCCGGATCCACCAATCTGCTTTTGCACATATGAGGTTGAGACCTGCACCCCAGAGCAATGCCCCCAGAACACTGTTCCTAAGCTTGAGGATCTCCTCAGCTTGAACCGAAACTACTAAAGAAATCCAGCCGCTATATGTGTGTGTGTGTGTGTACATATGTATGTATGCAGCCCGTTATGTTGTGTTATAGTCTATGTATGTGCTATTTACGTTGCCCGAGTCACTAGAAAACTTGGGCTTGCTTGAGCTTCCCAGCCTTAATCACTGATGTTGAGGCTTTTAATTAAATAAGTGCAGCTCATCTTTCGAACTACTAAATAGTTCTTCAACTTCTGTCTGTATCACGTATCTTTCGAACTACTAAAAGCTAAGCTGATCAAGTACTGTGTAACGAAGGGTTTACTTTAGTGACTAACATATTAATAAGGGAAAATGACTTCGATAAAAGACAAATGACGAATCCCTACAGTGCTAATTAAGTCTAGAGATGCAGTATATCATGAAGAATTTCTGAAGGATCGAAACTTGGAAGTGAGCTATGAACTCAATAATTGTATGCTGGCTCAAAAAGAGATGGAAATTATCGTTTCGAGCACTTGAAATTTAGCATAATCAGTGTAACAATCCGACTACGTAGGCCATTATCATGCTCACTTAAATTAAATCTTAATTTTAAATGCTTAAACTTACTAAAAATATCAGATTAATTTTTTTTTTAAACACCATATAAATAGACTAGTTCATATAGATAAACTTTCCGTGTATACATATTACTTATTTTGCAAAATATAAAGACATACATACCCCTTACATTTAACTCAAGTTTTCAAACAACATATATATAGTATAACACAACTTATTTAAAGATATATATATATATAGTTTTGGTAACAATAATTTCTTTTCAGCCGGGATCGTAAAATTGTAACATTTTGAAAACTACTTTGAAATCAGCCTCTTAGTTTGATTGAAAGTGCATGTGCAAAAATTTCTTGTATCATGCACAGTTTTAAAAATTCAATGCAGGAATTTCCTGTACCCTGCATAGTTTTGAAAATCCAGCTTTATCTTTAATTAATTGGGCACTTAAGAGGCATATCATCCTCTACCAAGCTCCCAACTCAATTTTTTTAATATAAAAAAATATTTACAAAATGTCAAGAAAGAAATAAATAAATTTTGAAACGCATCTCCAAAGATCGTAATATATAATACAAAAACAAACAAGATCAAATAGAGACTTAAGCCATAATTAACTAGCCATCTACACCACGACCATGAAAATATGTCTCATTAAAAACCTTCATAGTAAATTTCATTGGTCAAATTTTGTTGTATATATTCTCTTTTTATTATTAATTCCATGTGCTCTGGGTAGATAATATGGGTACTAAAAGGGTGTCAATCTAGTCAGAATGTCTTTATATACTTACTAATTTCTATCATCACCATTTATTTTTAAAAAATAATTGCATTTTTTTCAAGTTGTGTAACATAAAACTGTGCAGGAAATTTATCTATGACAGTACATAGTATTATATTATACTGTGTTAAGACTTTTAATTTTGCAGAGTATTATTACTAGCATTGCCCTTAAAAAAAATTTTTTTTGAAGACACTAAGAAAAAAAAAAAAAAGATTTTACGGATGCAGTTAGGGACAAAAAAGAAAAGAAGAAATCCAAGCAAGGAAACTAGAAAACTTATACTTCAAACTGAGAGACGAAGCCAATGAGTTGCAATTTTAAGTGTAGTACTTTTGATTTGTTTTAGAAAGGAACTATACATATAGTGACATGAATTTTGGAGTTTTATTATTTAGTTATTATAGTTGTACTTTGGAACAAAATTAGCAAAATTGTAATCGGGTGCAAGAATAACTTCATTAATGGTTTTTGTGAACTTCTTCTGTCTTTTCCGTTTTTGATGCCATTATTATTTATGAACAAAAAATAACAAGCTATACCCAAAAAAAGAGAAACAATAAAAACAAAAAAATTATGAATTTTTTATTCAAACACAAAATATGTTGCAAAATTTCAATTCAATCAATCTACGTCAAAGACAACAAGCTTCTGCGACCTTTTTGTCCAAAAAAGTAAATTTTAGACACCCTGAGGCGCAAGAAAGCCTTCAAATATTAAGCTCTTATATGAAATTTGACAAAAAATCATCATATTCAAAGAATCAACTGCCAAGAAATGGGAGTTTAGTTATTTCCTAATTCTTTAAATTTTAAATTAGAAGTTTTTTTTTTTTAAATGTACATGTCCTCAAATGGGGGCTCATATTATTAATGAAAAAAAAATTACAATAATCATCACAAACAATCAAATAAATCTATAAAATAGTAAACCAATATTATCCTTAGATAAATGAAAATCCAGAGAACTAGGACAACAAGACCACACCACATCCTATTATCGTTAATCTCTGTTGGAAAAATGGTTTTTAAACCATTTTGAGGAGCTATTTTGAGGTCCAAATTTGAGTGGGATCCATTTAGCAAAAATAACGGGTTTTGGTGGATTTGCGTTCTCCGTCACGAGAAGATCAAAATCATATATTTATACGCTCAAAATGGTATTCAGGTGAATGAGAAATTAATGCTCAAGATGTGTCCAATAAAATAGAATTTTGTTAGAAAATTGTTTACAAACGTGGAAAAAAAAAAAAAAAAAAAAGGACTTTAATTTCTCGTTCGTTGTTTATACTCTGCTATTGTTTTATCAATCTCAAGATTAGCAAGTTTGTCAGCACATTCATAAGTTTCATAAGACACATGAAAGAAACGAAAAACCATCCTTTTAGACAGAGGAAGAGTATGGCTCCAATCATTACATATTTGCCCAGGAAACTTCAAAGTGCCAAGGGTCCAAAAGTTTAGAGACCCAACTATTAAAAAAAATAAAATAAAAAATAAAAAAAGTTTTACTCAAAAAAACAAAAAAACAAAAAAACAAAACAAAAAAACAAAAAAAAAAAACTAACTAACTAAAGAGAAAATTGTTTAAATAACCACTTTTTTTTATCTATTGATTAATATGACACAAATTCTCTTCTCTTAATCAACCTGATACAAAACAAAAATTAATTTACTTTAGTTTAATTTTGTGTCATATTGATCTATTGTAAATTTTTTGTATCATATTGATGCAATGATCTTTAAATTTGTATCATTTAGATATTTTTCCAAAACTAAGCTTGCGTTTGATTAACCGCTTGGAGATTAAATTTTTAATTGTTTAAACTAACTAGTCAAAAAAAAAAAACAAAACAAAAAAAAAAAAACAAAAAAACAAAAAAAAAACTAACTAAAGAGAAAATTGTTTAAATAACCACTTTTTTTTATCAATTAATTAATATAACACAAATTCTCTTCTCTTAATCAACTTGATACAAAACAAAAATTAGTTTACTTTAGTTTAATTTTATGTCATATTGGTCTATTGTAAATTTTTTATGTCATATTGATGCAATGATCTTTAAATTTGTATAATTTAGATGTTTTTACAAAACTAAGCTTGCGTTTGATTAACCGTTTGGAGATTAAATTTTTAATTGGAGTTTGTTGACTTTTTAAAAACTAATTATAATTTTTATTGATTTTTCAACAAAAAAAAAAAAAAAAACTAATATGAAAAAATATAATTTAACTAGAGTTAAACTTAGATGTCAATCAAAATATAAATTATAAAATATGGATTTTAAGATAAACACTATTATACCCTTGCTATAAGAAAACTTCGTGACATTTCTCTGCACGTATGCCCAAAAAAAAAAAAAAAAAAGAACTTCCGTACGTTAAGATCTATTTGCAATGCACTCAGTCACATGACTAGTCACCTGACGGTACTTTAGAGGCAGTTTTCTTTAATTATCCTTTTAAAAAATTTGGTCCGTTGTTGGACAGGATATCCTTTTCAGCTCAATTGGTATCAGAGCCCAGGGAATAACCGCGGTCTAGGGATCGAGCCCCCACGAACGCCAATTGTGGAGGTCCCGGTAGGACGTGTGATAAATGGGTATTTGGTCCGTTGTTGGACAGGATATCCTTTTTGCATAGCTTATCCTTTTAAATCCAAAAAATTCAAGTCAAATTCAAATGGATAGCCGAGTCCATTTTTTTGACATCCACGTTCAATTCATTTTTCTTTCTCTCAAACACCTTTAGATTTCAATTCAATTTATTTTTTGGTTGAACATTGTCAATTCAAATTAAATTATTTCAGTTAATGACGGTATGTAAAGCGTGAACTTAGGCCATTAGCAGATAGAAAGCCGTACATTTATGTGTTTCTCTCTATACAACTTCACGGTACAAGCACTCGAAAAAAAAAATTGAAAATGAAAATGAAAATGAAAAAAATCACAACTTGCACACATAATAGTTGAATATTATTGAGTTAAGAGCCTTAGTTTTCGATAAAGTATGTATATTGGACCACAGGAAACTTGTTTTAAATTTTTTAAAGATTACAAGGACCACCAAAGTAAACCCTTTCACGCATTTAAAATAAAAATAAAAATAAAAATAAAAAAGAAGCTTGCCCCGTAATGAATGTAATTCGTTAGTAGGCGACATGTATAAATCCATTTCTCTGATTAGAATAAACCTTTTAGATTCCATGTTATCCATTCGGAGGTTTTAAAAAACATTTTTAAGAATTTGGTATTAATTGAAAAACCACCAACAAAACCTTTCAAATAATATATATTTTTATCTAGCTACTTCATGTTTTAATCCATTTCCAATATAAATATCAATGTTATATTAATCATGCAAAACTATGAAAAATTACAATCTCTTACTTTTTGCTCTATGATATTTCCAATGTTATTTTACTTTTTATTACTATTTTACCAAGAGTTGAAAATCGAAAAAATAAATTTTTAGTATTTAAATAATTTTAAAATGAAAACATTTTAATAGCTAGATGAAAAGTCAATACACCAATCAATAAAAATCAAATATTAAATTAATTTACCACAAAGTTTACTATATAAAAAATATAACATAAAAAATAGAACTTCATTAGAGAACACTTTTTTTTTTACTTTTTTGACTTAAATACCAAAGTAAGAAAAGTTATTTTATATATGCTAAAGACCATGCCCTCTTGACATGCTATTATCTGTAAGGCCTAAATATATCTGCACTCAATCAATAATCGATTATTTCATGTGTACCCCTTAAATTTTAGAGTTCTCTTATTTTGTTCTTGAACTTTAAAAACTTTGACTATACCGTTTTAAACTTTGAATTTAACCTTACTTTATCCCTTCAATCATAATTTTGGTTAAAAACTGACCCAAAAAAAAAAAAAAAAAAAAAGGCGAGTTAGTATTATTAAGCTTATTCTATTAGGATTTATACTAAAAAAAAGGGGAGAAGAACACATACCGAAATTCAAATAGATATACAAATCTTCAAGCTATATATATAATAACTCATTTTTTATCATATGATTATAACTAAAATTTTGATAAAAGTGGTAAAGTAGGGTTAAATTCAAAGTTTAAGGGCAAAGTGAGAGTTTTTACAGTTGAAGACTTTTTTGCTCTGGTATACGCCAAACTTATCGTACAGTTGCAATTTACACCTTCAATTTTTAATTTTGACAATTTGCACCCTGAACTTACAGATTTGTAACAATTTACCCCTCATCTTTAATTACAAATGTTGATTTTTTTAATGAAAATTGACATTTGACTTACATATATGTTGTTAATTAAGAGTAAAGAGATCCATTTTAATCAATGTTAACCCAAATTTATATTTAAAACAAAGCTAATAGAAAGTTTTTTACTTTGACAATACTTAATTAAAGAGCTTAATCTAAATAAATTTGGGTTAAAATAGATATAAAAATAATCATTCATGTCATTAATTAACGACTTATGTACAAATTATATATCAATTTCCTTGAAAAGAGTAATATTATTATTAATGAGGGGTAAATTGCTACAAATTTATAAGCTCAAAATGTAAATTGTCAAAATTAAAAGTTTAGGGTATAAATTACAACTATGCACTAAGTTAGGGTGCACCGGTGCAAAAACAATAAAGTTTAATGGGTAAAGTGAGAGTAACTCCAAAAATTTAAAAGTATAAATGAGAGTAATCCATATAATTATAATAATCATAATATATATATATATATATATAGGTCCTAGGAAGCACCTTATTTCCCACACCCACGTTATCAAATCACATCCCAAATCAAAATGGCTTTCAACAAGGTTTCCGTGCTGCGTCTAGTGCTGTAATTGGTTGTGGCTACAATATTAGCTGATGCTAGTGTAGACAATTTTTGAGGCTTCTTTCTATTTGTTATGAAAAATATATATAAAAAATAAAATTACCTTATTTTGTGCTTTATAACGTGTAATGAGATTTCTAATTAGTATGCTTCTTCTTAATTATTATTATCATTTGAACTCGTAAAAGTAAATTAATTTCAGTATTTAAATAATCTGAAAAAGAAAATATTTTAATGACTAGATAAAAAGTTAATACATTAATCAATAGTAATCAATGTTATCTTGATATTAGCTATACTTAATGGTGAATTTGTCACAAAATTTGTCTTATAACAAATAGACAAATTTGACATTAACGATAATATTTTATTAAAGAACAATCTTTTTTTTTTTTTTAATCTAATTGTCCAAGTTTACCGTCAACAGCACTTCATTGGTGGTACTCTTATACATACACTAAAAAGTTAAAAGACCACTCCATCTTACAAGCTATTATCACTTAGGCCTAAACATATATCTCTCCATCAATTCATTATTATATATCTGGTACCCAAATATTTATATATATATATATATATACAAGTCCTAGGAAGCACGCCTTGTTTCCCACAACCACTTTAGTACAATAAGATCTACTTTATCAAAATCAAATCTCACATCAAAAATGGCTTTCAACAAGTTTTCCATGGTGCTCCCAGTGCTGATGTTTGTGGCTTCAATATTAGCTGATGCAAGTGTAGACCATCTTGAGGTTTCCTCAAACTCTCACACTGCAGGTATGTATCCACTTCTTATAATTACAGTCCCACATCACTAAGTCACTAAGCTGTTGTGGTGTTTCTTTTTTCACTTTCTCATGTTATCGGCAACAAATTGTTTGTTTGGACTGCCAGAATTCTGTTCTACGTGTGTGTGCACAGACGAATTGAGCACCACAAAGTGCTACCGCACGGATAGGAAGGTCGGCGGATGTCCCTTAGTCTGCGGTTCACCTTGCGCTTGTACAAGATCCCTTCCGCCGACCTGCTGGTGCACGTATGAGGTTGAGACCTGCACCACAAAACAATGCCCGAAGAACACTGAGGCCTTCAAACCCTTCTCACCTTGATCGGAAATTACTAAATCAACTCAGTTTCTATATGTCTACATATGCATAACTATAGCCTATTATGTTATGTTATTATAAACCCTAGTTCTTGTGGAACTCGGGATAACTAGAGCTTGTATGACACTCGCCTCAATCACTAAAGTTGTGGCTTTTAAATAAGTGTGCAAGCGTATCTAATTTCCAACAATAATAAAGAAGTACTTAAGCTTTGGTTGTATTTCAACATATACTTAATATTCTAAGAGGCGAGAATAAGAAAGAAAAATAAAAGCGATTTGATAATATTGAAGAATTATATATTGATCAGGAAAACTTCCCTTGGCTTCATAATTTTTTCACAGAACCACCATAAGATCTAGAGTGACCAAAATCAGTAAGAATCTTGCTTATTATGAAGAAGTTATGGAATTTGTCACATCCTACGTAAAGTTGACTATTTATTCAACTGAAAACAACAAATAAATAATTGATCTTTTTTTTTTTTTCTTAAGGATTTCCGAACATCCGAGAAACTTAATAATTATACAATTACTCAAAACGACACGAAATTATTAATTTCAAGGTTTTGGGACAACTTTGACGGAACTCCATAACTTAAAAAAATAAATAAATAAACAAAAACCAAATTTCTCGTCCTGTTTTTCTCTCTGTCCTTATTCGTGGGCTAGGGTTGTTTTTTTAATGTCTTTCTTTCCTTTTTTTCGTATCTTGTTTTCTTAGCTTTTGTGCATGGATACTGATATCTACTTTATTTTTTTATTTTTTAAAATGAATTAGAGTGGGAGGCTCTAATTAACGTTCAATGAGTTTCTTAGTAGATAAATCTAGATGGAACGCCCTAAGTGTCTTCCGGTTGCACTTGCAGTGTTTTGAATTTATTTGAGTGGTGACATAAATTAAAATTGAACTTTCAAAGAATAAGAAAAACGACATGTAATGCTCAAAAAATTCTAAGACTTAACTACCCCAGTTAAAAAGAAATTAAGTCTAGAACTTTTCTCCTATTATCATGTATGATATGAATATGAGTTTTGTAGTAGTAAATCCTAAATTTCGTTATTCCAATATTTTATGTCAAATAAAGACAGTGCAATTCGACACTACAATAAATTTTACTAAGTCAAGTTTCAGTTGGGAAACTTAAATTATACAAGTAAACATAAAAAGTTTCCATTTAGACTTATATTGGACTCCTAATTCATAGAAATTTCCAAAACAATTCAAGAATCGCAATACGAATTTTACATTTGTACCAAGTGCTAAATTAGCATAACATACAAAAACCGTATTTAATTTAATACCAATCATAAGAATAGTGTGAACAAGGTTATGAAGACAAGAACTAAGGGCCCATTGGGGGGACTTTTGGAGACGGATATTTGGAGGTTAGATTGGGAATGTATGTTTAAGGGGGAGGACTTTTGGAAATGAACTGTGATATAGAAAATAATACAAAAATTTGAAATGTATTCGAAAAAAAAATTGAAAAAAAAATTATTTTATTCGTCTTGTCGTTGTGAGCATTTTAATGCAAGAATCATCTCATTTCGATTTAAAATAAGAATCTTATAAACTTTTAAAGTGAGCTTTTTGAAAATGAAAGATAGAGAAAGTAAAGATGTAGAATTAGGAATTTTGAGTCAGATAGTAAAACCTTGTCTGGACAAGTTCCCCAAAACGGGAAACCACTAGAACAGCCAAATAGGAGAAAAACTAAACATACGCAATATAAATCCTAGGGCGTCAATTTTAGCATAGAACATGAAAAAAAAAAAAAAAAAAAAGGTTTTAATGAAATGAGATCATAAAATAACTAATTAGTTTAATATAGGAAACCCTAGAAAATCATTTCGTTATATCCTATATTCTATAATGTTGACTCGGACCGCAGTTTAAAACAATCAAACAGTGCCTTATGACCAAGAAATGACAAAGAATGATGATATGACATTAGGATAAGACAAAAACATGGCAAGTTTAGGTGTACAAAATTTTCTCCATTTTCATTAGCCACCACTGGTGGTATTAGAGAGTTTTCAGCCCATATTTTGACTCCTTGAATCATGTTTGTAAGTGAGGCTTACGCAAAGATGAATTATTAAGGGAGATCTGCAGAGTTAAATTCCGCTCTAATTTTCATCATATTTTCAGTACGAAGTGTAATCTCTAAGTTTCTTTTGAAATATATTAACAACTATGTTGTTATAGAAAGGAAAAAAAATAAAATTGTATTAATCAGTTATCATATGTAGTATCCATTTAACAATTCACATAACTTATAAAAAAATTATAAACAATATATATTTCTTTTGCAATAGATCTAACGATCATACTCAAAATAAATTATTTTTAATCTATATTTTACAAGACTACAATTTTGCAAAAATCTTGATATTACTCACTAACAAATTAATCTTATGTAGATATCTCCATTATGCATTCTTCCCTTTAATATTATTAGTTCGGATTGGAAAATATTTTAGGTTTAGGCTGTCATTTTCTTTTTTATAAGCATAATTTGTAAGGATCTATACAATGACAGTAGTAATTGGTTGAACAATACAAATTAAACAATAAGGAATATCTTTTTGTTTTTGTTTATTCTGAAACTATAGTAAGGAAAGATTCGAGAAAAAAAAGTAATAAAGACACATATGGAAACGAAATTCAACTTATTTAAAGCTCCTAACAATAAGAATGGCAATTAACAAGACAAAATTTTAAACATTCCTATGCAAAAGTTCTAAAACCTCCCACTCACAATTCACAGCCCACTTGCCTTTTTTGTCCGTACAACCATGGCCACGGATCAAAGAAGTCTCCAAACTTTTCTTTTTATTTTTTTGTTTGTTTGTTTTTGCTTTGCTTTGTCTTTTCTACTGCCAACTTCTTATCTTTTTAATCTTTATCTTTTTTCTTTTCTACTACCAACTTTTAATCATTTAATTAATCTTTATCTTTTATCTTTTTCAATTTAATTATAAGAGCTTTTCAGAAAAAATTAAAGGGTTGTGGATTAAGAAATTTATGAATTTTATAATTATTTGTTGATTTATTTTTAAAACGAGTTGAAAATGTAAAATTTGTGGTATTAATAGACTTACGATAAATCATATCTCACTAGAATAAACCTTTTAGATTCCAAAGTTATCCATAGCATGTGGACCACTTTAAACACTTCTAAAAATTAGGTATTACATCAGAAACCACCAAGATAAAAAACCTTTCACATCGAAAATTTATATCTACCATGCATGTGAAACACGTTTTATATATGAATACTCAAAAGTTATCTCATGCTACAGATGATTCCCTTTCAGTGATTGATGGCGGAATTTGGTTTCATTAGTATTCAAATTCTTCTTCTTTAGTCGAAATTGTATTTAATAGTTGATTATGCGTACAGACCTCAATCACTTCTCTTTCTTTCCTTTCTTTTCATTTTATATGTTTATTTTATCTTAGTTTTTTACGACATTATCTTGTTAATTTTTGTTGATATATAATGTTAATTAACTCTTATTTTCTTGAATAGGGTTCCGGCCCAATCACAAGCTGTAGGCTCAGATGTTTGGTTGCCACTTAAATCGGGTTATCTCAAGCTAAATATCGATGCATCGGTCTTACCAGGTTCGGATTACATTTGTATAAGTGTTGTCATTCGTGATGAGAAGGGTTTAATTTTAGGTGCTGTGGCAAAATCAGTAGAGTGGTCTTTTTCTCCTTTTTTGGCTGAGTGCATAACACTTCGTGAAGGTTTGAGATTTGCAAAGGAAATAGAGTGTGTTAACCTTGAGGTGGAAACTGACGCAACCAATGTCGTTTCAGCTGTTGTGAATAATCGGGAGCTTTCTATGGAAGGTCTGATTCTGGAGGATGTTAAACAGTTATTTGTCCAACTGCGAAATACAGGTATTCATCATATTCGTCGAAGTGCTAATCACGTTGCTCATCTTTTAACTAGATTTGGTTTCAATTCTAATTGTACTAATGTATGGATTAGTGAGACTCCCATTGTACTCTCTAATACTGTTTCTATTGATGTTATTGCTTAATAAAGTGATTCTTATTCAAAAAAAAAAAAAAAAAACTAAGATAAAATTCTGAATTTAATCAAAACCAATTGTACACCACAATTTGCCATTACTTAATGCTAAAGAAAATAAGCTTTGGGAAAGCTTTTAGTCTAAAAATACACTATTGAAGAAGGATTTCATTGGTTTCAAACCACTCTAGAAAAATACCATGACAGTTGAAAAAAAATAAAAAATTCGTCATAGAGTCCTCTGCTTTTTTTTCTTTTTCTTGTTCTTTTTTAATTTTAATTTTTTTTAAAATTTTAATATAGTGGGTATTGTATAAATTAGTTTTGACAACCCTTAAATATTTTAAGGAAATTTTATTTGCACCCGAAAATATTGATAAATATCCCCATAAAGTCAATAAAGATTTTTAATGTACCTTAAAACCATTAAGAATGCTCATCCTTCACATACCTATAAATAAAAATATTGTTTTTATAAAATAATTAAAAAACATACACCATAATAACCATAAATGGAAATAATATTTTTTTTAAAAAATCCTAAGAAATTGTTCTAAACTCTAAATTGTTCTTCATCAATTTTTTTTTTCTTAAGAAATTTTATAACTACATGAAAATTTTCAGTGGAGGATTCAAGGGAAATAAAAATAAAAGAAAGATGTCTCTTTAAGAGCCAACAACTATTGAAATATGTATTTTTAATTTTTTTTTTAATTCATTAGTATTGTGTGTGTGTGTGTGTTTTTTTTTTTTTTTCCTTTTCTTTTAGTAATTGAAAATGATGAAAATTTGTTTTTTATATGATTATTCTTTTTATTTATTTTTTATTGCTATGTTCGTTTACATAATTCTATTTTTATGTTTTTTTTTTTTAAATGCAGTATGTCATTCTTTGATTTTTGATTTAGACACTACTTGACTTTTTTTTTTTCTTTACTATTTCTTCTCCTTTTTTTTTTTTTAGAGATACTTTATGTTTTCTTTTTGAGAATGAAAATATCTAATTTTTTCTATTTTAGATTTTTTAATTTATTTTTAACAAAATAAATTAAATTTAAAACAAAAGTGGGTGTATTAAATGTCATATTATATAAAAGTATCTATAAAAGGATAGAGGTAATATGTTTATATTAGGAAACA
The DNA here is from genome assembly GCA_025413485.1 of Ficus microcarpa. Taxonomy (NCBI): domain Eukaryota; kingdom Viridiplantae; phylum Streptophyta; class Magnoliopsida; order Rosales; family Moraceae; genus Ficus; species Ficus microcarpa. The sequence continues at coordinate 25,459,550 of CM046387.1, read as the reverse complement.
TTTATTAAGTTTGGATATTTATCAATATTGTGGGTACAAATATAACCACTCATATTTTATTGGCAAACAATTTAGATTTTAAGAAATGAAATAGTTTTATTAAAAACATTAACATTAGTGGGCCTAGTGGCTTGATCGAAAAAAAAAAATTTTGACCCCCCACTAATAAATCATATTCCGTCACTGACTGCACACGTTACACTTTCAATTTTTTTTTTTTTTTTTTTTTTTGTCAGAAACTGTCGTTGAGTGTCCATAAAATTGTAGTACTTGCAATGACAATTTTCCCAACGACAATTTTCCCTAAACGCATCCAATCACGGGAATAGTCTCGTGGAGATATTTTAACAAGGCATGGAATTCTGTAAAGAAAAAGTTAAACATGTAAGGCTATTTTCTTACTCAAAATCTATTCTTTTTAAATTAACATTTATATAAATGACCCACAATAATGAAGTATATATACTTGACTGCATAAAACTTTGTCTTAATTTTTTCCTCTATTATAACGACCAACAAAACCTTTAACGTTAAAAACATAGCTACCAGCTGCAATATTTAATTTCTTGGTGACTTACGTTAAGTGCATGTTTGGTTCGTCGGTTCAAACTATTAGTTTGAACTGATTTTTTTGTCCTTTTTCTAAAAAGTTTTTTGTCTTTTCTGAAAAAATTTTTTGTCTTTTCTGAAAAGCCAACAAAAATTACTATTGAAATTTAAAATTTCCAACTCAAACTGGTGAACCAAACGGAACCTTTGATTCCAAATTAACCATATATAGAGAATTTAATATTAAAAAGAAATCTTTTATCAAGAATTTGGTACTACATAACAAACCACCAACAAACCTTTCACATTAATATATATATATATATATATATATGAAACTCATTAGTTATAATATGAACACTTAAGGTTATCACCATTACACCTTAACATGCTGTAATCTCTTACGCCAATCTACATTCAATTAATTATTTTATACATAGTGCGCACTCAAATATTATATATCTATAAGCAACTTGTTTGCCACATCCCTTTCGGTACACCACATCCCAAATTATTAAAAGGGCTTTCAACAAGGTTTCCATGGCACTCCTAGTGCTGTTGATTGTGGATACAACGTTAGCTGATGCTCGTGTAGACCATTTTGCAGTTTCTTCGCAATCCGAAGTTGCAGGTATGTATCTACATCTAACAATTTTAGACTCCATTTAGTGTTACAGTTTAACTTTAACTAAACTATACATTTTTATCTCAGTTTTTATCTTTTTCTAAAAAGTCAATAAAATTTATAACTAGTTTTTGAAAAATCATCTAACTCCAACTTAAAATTTCATCTTCAATCGGCAAACCAAACGCAAGCTTAATTAGTAGTACCCTTGATGCCCTAGTCTTTCTCACTTGCTCATGCAATCTACAGCCAATTATTGCCACAATTCTATTCCACTTGCGAGTGCACAAAAGAATCGGGCACCACGAAGTGCTACCGCACGGAAAGGAAGGTAGGCGGATGTTCCTTAGCCTGCGGTTCCGCTTGCATTTGGTAAGATCCATTCCGCCAACCTGCTGTTGCTTTTATGAGGTTGAAACCTGCTCCCCAGAACGATGCCCTAGCACTGCAGCCAAGCTTGAGAATCTTCTCACCGTGAATGGAAATCACAAATAAACTCAGTTGCTATATATACAGTGACGAAGCCATGAAGTTTTGTTATGTGGGTTGATAAATGTATAGGTAAATTTTGACGATATGAATTAGATATTTCATTTTTTTAAAGGGGCCTTATACAATTTTCTATCTATATAATCATATCTATATACGTGGATAAGTAGGTGAAAAAAGAAGAAGAAGAAGAAGGGAAGAAAGAAAGTTGAGTTAAGCCCTCTTAGGCCTTCCTTGCCTACGTCCGTGTATATCTACATATATGTAAATAGCCAAATATGTTATGTGATAATATGTATTCCTGGTGGAACTTGGGGTAACTAGAGCTTCCTTGTTCCTTGCCTCAATCACTAAATTAAGTTGTGAGGCTTTTAAATGAGTGTGTAAACTTATCTTTTGAACGGTAAAGAAGTACTTGAACTTGCCTACTTTGAATATATAATTATGGTTCTTCTGAGAAGGAAACAAACAAAAATTTTAAAAAAAATGATGAAATGAAATACATTTTGAAAATTATATTAGTCGCGAAACCACCATTAATTAGATGATAATGGCTAATAATAGTGCATAGGACATGAAAATAGGACACCAAATAAATTAAACTCAATAATAAAACCTCAGATACCATGCTGGGTCCTGAAATGTCATAGTTGTTAATTGTGAGCTTAATTGAGATCCTATGAAAAGAGTTCGAATATATGCGAGTTATATATATATAGAGTATACTTCTTAATCAACACATGTAACACTTGAAATATTATATAGTCTCACATTAAAACGAACATGTATGAATTAAATCTCACATGTTCGTGCTTATCTATTTTCTTCCGCAATTTTTATTGCTTTCGATAATATAATTTTATGATATCTAAGTCCTAGCAATTCTTTGGAAAGAAAAATTATCAAAAATTCAAGGTTTTTCTTTCCGCGGTTTTCGTTAACATGAGGAAGAATCTTCGGACATAACCCAGTTCTACAAACCTGTACAATATTGAAACCGTTATTTTCGACATAAATCAATAAAAATCTATAAAAATTGAGTTAATCATGGGAAGAATTACTTGGAAATTAAATAGGAACAAGTACAAGACGACACCAACAAGAGTTGCCATATATATCTGATAGCGAGTGAACGACACTAGAGTAAAAACAATTTAAAACAATATTGTGAAGGTTTTAAAGATGACAGAAATAACGTTAAAACCCGGATAGGAATAAAGAAATCAGCAATACATCAAATAAGGCAGTAACTTCAAAGAATAACAGAAAAAATTTTAAAAAGAAAAGAAAAAAAAAAAAAAGAATGGAGACACAATGTGAAAAGTAAAACGATATTCGACAAATGCCTTAAAAGCGACATAATAACTTTGAAAAATGACATACACAATTACTACAAATTGAAAAACAAAAAAAAAAAAAAAAACTTTTAAAACAGTGTAACGATAATAAACGAGATAAAATAGAACTGTCTAAGAAACAAAATAAAGTCAAAACCCAAAATATTAAAAAAAATCTAGATAATTTAAAAATGACCTAAAGGACAATAAAATTGAAAACATTGAGTTTGAAGGATCAAGAATATTAACCACAGAAACACTAGACGATGGATAGAAAACTGTCGTCCAATGGATGGAAATGGCAGTTCTCTGTTTCTTTAAAGGTGGTGAGCTCGGTGATGCTCTCAGAAGAAGTCAAAAAAATGAAGTACTCACCCTTGGAAATTTTTTAGTGCGTGGAGCTCAATTGCTCAATTATCACCCTGACACAGAGTTTGTACGTAGTGTATTTAGTCACTCTAATCATAGATGTGTAGGCGAGGGTGCCATTTATGTGCATGAGATTAGAGAGAAATAGTCCAAGAGATAAGAGGTGTGTGATTATCTCGTAACATGTTTCTTCACATAACGAAATACTTCAGCAGTTGAAAGTGGATGTAGCTCTCACATTAAGAGTGAATCACTGTAAATCTTGTGTCTTCTTTCTTTCCTTTCTTTTTTATCTTACTCTCATTAGTAGACAATTAACCCGCAATAATGTTTGCGTCCTCATTCTATCAAACCACACTTTTCACACTCAATTAAGGCATAAACATCTTAAATTTATCAGAGGGATTCAAGAAATCGTTGTTCTGACTACTAAGATTTTTTTTTTTTTTCCCACTCTTTTTCTCACCTTACAAATTAATACGAAGAAAAAAAAAAAGTAAGAATCGGGACATGCAGCATTTAACATATCTTAAAGCTTACTATGATAGATAGTATAATTGCTTGTAAATTAAGGATTTGGAAGACAAATTAATTCTCAGATTTTTTGAGGAAATGAGAATTCGTTAAACACTGTCCTCGAGAAAAGCACTAAATTAGGACAAAATCTTGTATTTCTATACTCAAGAAGCCTTTTGCAATTATTATTTTTATGTTTATTTTTAAGTAAACATAAAAATTGTTAGCGATTAACTTAATGTTTTTTAGCATTGTTTGTCCCCGAACTGTTGACATTATTTGAAAATTTTGGTTTGTCCCCGCATAATTCTGGATTCTTTAGGCAGTCTTGGCCTTTATTTGGGTGAAATTTTAAAGCTCCACCTAGAGAATAGCATGTCCATGAGTTCATTAAAAAAAATTTTTTTTTTTTAAATGTTGGACGCATTTTAAATAACAAGAAAATGAATTAGAGAAAATGTGAAAGAGAAGAAACAGAAGAAGGCCAAAAGCCTGATCACGTTTTATCTAAGCAAACGAAATGAAATGACAGCGTCTTGCATATCTTTTTTTTTTTTTTGGGTTGGGGGAGTGTGAATTACTCATTTAATCCCTAATTTTTACAGGAAGTTGCAATTTGATCCACAATATTTTTAATTTGAGGTTAAAAAATCTCTAAATTCTTTACAAAATACAAAATGGTCATTTTTTTTTATAAATATTAAAAATTTAATAAAAAATATCACATGAATGATGAATCACACATAATTTATTATTTAATAAGGTAATTAAGAAAAAAAAATCACATATTCAACTTATACGTGTAATACATGTGATATATGTCATCTAATTTTTAACCTTTGTTAATAAAACAGTCAAAATTTCATCATTTTAAAGAATTTAATGGTCTTTTAATTTTTTTAAAAAAAGGTAATAATAATAATAATTATTATTAAGGATCAAAACACAATTTCATATGAAGATTAGGGGCCAAATTAATGAACAACTTAAAAAAAAAAAAAAAAGGAATGTAGAATATTTGAACTATATCTAAGTCACCTAGTAGTGGGATACAATCTGGACAGCAAATAAACCAGGTCATGTACTGCATTCATTGGTGTTCTCAAAATTTAGACGCTCAAGGAAAACTGCATATAAAGTTAAATTCCATTGTCAATGTGGACCCAAATTATCATTTTTCAGTCTCACTGTTTCCTCTGATCCTTTGTCAAAAAGTTTCTGCTTTTCCTGCTAATAATTGCCAACTCCAACTGTGTGAACTCTAAATTTGAGACCCTATTATCTGTTGTTCATGCCATTACACACACGTGGAAAGCATATCAAGACGAAACTTGGAACAATCAGTTTACGTGTTTCTCTCATATGGGCATCCGCGAATTTCATCGGTTCCCTCTGTTGATTTCCGTCGCTATCATTTTGATGAAAACATTTTAAATAACGTGCTAAATTGATATGTTAATAGTAATTTCGGTATTTAGATGGAAATATATATATATATATATATTATTCAACAGAGTGGTACATTTTACGTTAAATTTCCCTTATACTCAATTTTGTGGAAAATTTTCCACCATAGCTACTACTCAATTAATATTTTACTTTTATCGGTTAGTATCTCAACTTTGTCATCTAGTCATTACAATTTTATCATTTTAAAAATATTTAATACCAAAACTTTTTTATTATCAATTTTAAAGCTTAATATAATGATGGAAAAAATGTAAATATAGAATGAAAAATATTATTCTATTAGAGTACAAAAATAATACATTCGTGAATATATCCTAGGGAGTGTGTGTGTATATATAATACGTGTGTGTATATATATCCTAGGGAGTGCCATTGTTTCCACAACCAAATCCCATATCACATTGAAAATATCTCAAATCAAATGGCCTTCAATAAGTTTGGCATGGTTCTCCTATTGATGTTACTTGCTACTGCAATAGCACCCTCTTCTGAATCTGCAGGTATGTAGCATTAACGGAGAATATACACGAAAAAATGAATATCATATTTTTCCATTATAAATAATTATATTTTTCACACATTTTCTACTTGTGAACAATGTTTAGGAAAGCCAAATTTCTGTACTTTCTGCGAGTGCAAAAAAGAATCTGGCAAGACAAAATGCTATCGCACGGAGAGGAAGATGGGTGGATGCCCGTTAAGCTGCGGTAAACCTAATTGTGCTTGCACTCGAATGATTCCGCCGACGTGCTGGTGCTCAATTGAGGTCGACTCCTGCAGCCCGTCGCAATGCCCGATCAAAAGTACTCCGGATTATAAGCTTGAGAAGGGAAACTAAAGGCACTAGAGCTTGCCCTAGGCTTTGATCACTTAAGTTGAAGCTTCTTAATAGGAGTAAGCTTGTTTTAATTTGGAATATAAATAAATAAAACTACTTGACCTTCTTGTGCCTGGCTAAATGTTTGATTATATTTGTTAAAATAGCTTTCAACTAACTAATTCTTGAAATTAAGAAAATGGCCATAAGGTCAAGATCAGGTCAGCTACCTATCTGACAAGTGAGAGTTTTTTTATTTTTCCCTACGCACAGCAAACACACACACAAATTGTCACTGAGCAGATTAACCACAAGGACCTCAGGAGAAGGAACCAAGTGGATCTATAAATGAACCCTACTAAATTATAACTTTCAGGTAATTGCTGACTAGAACTGACAAGGGAGAGTTGAAGATGAAGAGAACTCCATGATAACATGAAATTTTACAAAATTAGTACACTAAGTAAAAAATTACCTCCTTATTCTTATTTCAAAACTATAACTTTTGAACTTAATGTAATAATTTTTTTAAAATTTTAGTTATTACATGATAGGATATGATAATCTATGTTAAATTTCAAAAATCGTATGTCAATTTTTGTGTAAGGGATCAAAACTGCCAACAAAAAAAAGTTCGGAGATTAATTTTCCAAAATCAAAAGCTTAAGAATTAAAATAACAGAATATTCCTAGTTCAAGTATTATTACCCAAAAATATAAATGCTTCAAATTCCAAGAATCACAGGATTCTTTTTTCGGTCTACTAGAAGGAGAAAAGTTGTTAGACACTTTTTTTTTTATTACTACAAAAATCACAATTTTTTTTTTATGCAAAACACCACATGTGCACCCCTCTAATGTTATCAAATCTATTACTAATTTTTTTATGTCGATTAAGGATCGAATTTTAGACTTATGACTCCTAAAGCATCAAACCTTCCATTCCCTCTCCAATTGAGCTAGTCCCAATGATCAAATCACATTCTAGTTAGCTTTTTCTCTAATTCATGTCCACAATAAGTAATTACTCTAGATTCTCTGTCTTCGTTACTTTTTCCACAATTTACTTATTTTTTATACGTGAGAGTTAATTATAATGAGGTTATGTAAGGGGCACTGGTTGTTTAATTAATGGGATTTTCACCGTCATAGGTACCCTTAGTTACGCCACCATATATATATATATATATATATATATATGATGTACAAATAGTAATCTGCAGAGATTTACTTTTTTTGTTTGAACTTTAGCTATCTACAGACCAAAGCTAGCTAATTTGTGCTTATAGAAAGACTAGTTATATTATGAACGTGCGGAGTAGACATATTAAAACAAAATTAAAAAATATATTTTTTTTTTATTTTTTTTATTTAAAATTGAGAGCTATATTCACTTTTTTAAGGATGGTAATGCCATGTAGGGGGTTGAGTACCTGCCACGTGGTGGGTTGTGGGGCAACAACCAAAAAAGGCTATTTGCTTTTTTAAGGATGATGATGAAAAAAAAATAATAGATTATCTTTTTTTTTTTTTTTTCATTTTTGGTAAAGTGAATTAAAGTTGTATTATGAGAGGTATTCCAAATGAATACGAAAGAATAACAAAATAAGCGAGCTACACATTTGTGAAGTAGCTACATATAAAAGAGAAAATAACTTAAATGTGTTTCTCACACCGTTTTAACTCAAACAATTTTAATTCATTTCAAATCCAAACCCACTTTTTCCTTTTTTCTTTTTTCCTTTTTCTTTTTTTTTTTTCCTGAAAATTCACATCATACTAATTTTTCCTTTTCTCAAATATCCATTAAATTTGTGTACTCATATAAATATTTTTCTTTTTCTCAAATATTTCGAACCAACAATGTCAATGGTCACTATTGGTTCCGACAACATCTGTTTGAATGTTTGTGGTATCTTAGTAGATTTTATAATTAAAAAAAAACAATAAAATTTACAAAATTAAAAAAATTAAAAAGCCTGTCAAAATAATAAAGAAGGGAAAAAGGATTGAAAATTTTTCCAATAGGTTATTTTCGCAAAGAATAACGACAAGTGCTTCCAAAAACTACCATAGTAACTAGCTATTATGGGCACTAAAGTAACTACAGTTTTGCAAAAATTAAAGGAGATGGCGTAAACATTTAAAATAATAATAATAATAATAACAATAATAATAATAACATCCTCAAAACAACGTTAAGAAGAGAAACGAAAATCAATAGTGACAGAAGCGTTCATCTTTATGTGTGTTGGGTAGGATCTCTAAACGGGAGCAGTTCAATGATCGTGTTGGAAATATCATGATATTCAAAGATGTGGATGTTCATGGAGTGTGGGTTTACTAGAATACTCTCAATGACGCGCAACTCAAAGACAGGAGAGAAAAGTTATATTTGAAAATTTTTAATATATTATATATGTTTTATATCTAGGATGATAGATCAAACATTTTATAGAGGAAATATTATCATTTATTAGTTGACAGAGAATAATTTCTTGAATTATTCAAGCTGTCAATAATACTTTCCATTTTTTTAATTTTTTTCTCAAAAATATCTTGCCCAATTTATATTCAACAATGCACAATTATGGATGGACAAATTAGGACAATTAAAGACCCAAAATTCCTCACAAAAAAAAAAAAAAAAGACCCAACAAAATTAATAATTAAACTTTTAAGAAATGACAATTAACTGAAAAGCTGTGCCAGCGAAATCAAAATCGACAATAATCATATTATAACAAAAGTAGTATAGTGATAAATTCATATCTGACAGCATCAAAGGTTGTAGTTGAAGTTTAAAAAAAAAAAAAAAAAATTTGGAGATTAATCATGTTACACTGAATTTCTTCTGTTTGTTTTTTTTTTTTTCTTTTTTCTTGGCTTGACTTTTTGTGCTTGATGTTTTCATCGAAAATAAAAAAATAAATAAAACAAAAACAAAAAACAAAAAACAAAAAACAAAAACAAAAAACAAAAAAAAATGCTGGACAATGAACAAAATCAGTAGAATAGTTTACTTAACAAGAAAAAACTGCGCAAAAGACTGAAAACTTTTTTTCCCAAGGTTTATGTCAATGGGGAAGAATCTTAGGACATGACTGATGTCCACACCCCTTTCGAATATCATTTACATCCTGTCCAACATAACATAAGAATATTATATGGAACAAAAATTTCTTCCAGTTGTAAACTAATGTCGTATTTACTGATAGAAAGATGACAACTCACTGATTTGATTGAGTCGGATTGAATGGCCGGTATGTGAACTGATCAAGTTGAACCTCTGGCACATGAGCAATGAGTGGCCAATCTACTCCAGTCTCAAAGATGAACCTATCGGTGAGTACAGGGCATTTTTGCGATTCGTAGCTTCTTAAGGGCGGGCGGTGAGGTGAAGCATACTCTCCGGTAGAGATGACAACTTCGGGCATCCAATTATGTCAAGTGTATGAAGTGATGCAATAGATGATAACCACTCGGGGAAAAGCCGTGAAATTGTGGCAATTTTCGACGATCAAAGATTGTAAAGACTTCGCGGAGCCTTTAATCCATGTGGGCAAGGACTCGATCTGCGGTAATCCTCGAAACAGAAGAAATCTAAAAGACTAAAACCTGAGTCTTAGTTATCACCACCTTCTGTCAATTCAAGCTTTTCGCATTAGATTATCACGCGAGTCTCTAGTGAAGTAAGGTCTTCCACCGAAGGCATGAACGACACCAGGCCTTCGCATTTTGGCAAAAACAATGATTTCAGGGCTCTTGAGACTTTGTTTTCAACCAGAAGTGAAGCGATCTCAAGCACGCTATTTCGTTCTCTGGCTGAACTTTTTGCTTTGTGGTTGATATGAAAAATCTGAGATCGACCATCTTCTTTATATTTCTCGGTAGTTCTTCACGTTGTTCGCATCCACCAAGTCTGATAGTTTGTAAATTCTGCAGCTTGCGAGTAGTGTTCGGAAGTTTTCTGAGTTTGTAGTTCCTCTGTAGGCCAAGATACCTTAAATGCTTAAGAGTAGAAAAATGTACGAGTCGCAAATACTTGAATCTTGAGAAACAAGTTTTGAGGACTGATGAGTCGGTTAGGCCATGCTTCTTCTGCAGCAAACATAATGCTTCGGACATTACTTGGTTTCCGAGGCTACCTCAAAACATCTTGGACTTGGAAATCAGTGTGAGAAAATGACAAATGCCGAAAGCTTTGAGACATACTTCGCCTATGACTATCAACGACGAAGCTCTCCCCTTCCGCCACTAGCAGCACTATATCATGCGCAAGATCATGCATTTTGAAGCAGTAAAAGCTTCCTACATCCTCAAAATCTTCAAGAAAACATCTTGAGTACAGTTCATTCAGATACTCGTTGAACAAATCTCTCAACTCGATCCATTTCTCGATCTCTTCATTCCAAACATCATCCAAGACGAGCAGAAACTTCTTACTCTCCAACATTCGTCCGAGGTACATTTGTAACTGCTCAAGGTCCAAAGTGCTACAGTTTTTACCGGTTGCTGATTTGACAATCTCAACCATTAGGAGTTTCAAATCAAAGTCATCAGATACACACACCCATATTCTAAGATCGAAATTCCCAACTACCCTTTTGTCATTGAACGCCAACTTTGCGAGTGTGGTCTTTCCAAGGCCTCCAATCCTAACTATAGGCACAACGGATATGTGTTGATCATCAACAGCCTGCATCAAAAGGCACAACGGATATGCGCTTATACCACTGATCTTTTCCTTTGTTTTACGTTAAAAACTTGTTCCTTTTCTCTGACTTGGAATCTGGTAAACACTGGCTTTGGAGTTTAAATTTAAAAAATAATAATAAAAATAAAAATAAAAAAAAGATTATCTACACAGATAGCAAAGTAACCAAAAATTTGGAAGAAAGGTTGACATTCTTGGGCAAAGGAAGTTGAACTGAATTTAAATCTCGAATTTGAAATACCCAATACAAGTATCTGAAATCTAAATCGTTTTGTTGGAAATGAAATATGCAGCATTTCTTGCAGGTTACAAGCCAACTACAACTGATCACGCATCAAGCTTGTTTCAAAAAAAATCAGTGAGATTATCATCATTTAGTAAAGCGCTTGTGATGCCGAGCAGGACAAGAATGAAACCAGAGAGTGAACGGTTTGCTCGAAGGGGTTAAAGATGCTATCCATATGATGCAGACGACCACTTGGATGAGAATGCAATTCATAATGCTCTGCAAATGAAGGAAACTGAGTCGAGAACCAGCACAAGCAAGTTGAGTGAATTTTTCTCCAATGTTTTTAATCTGAGTGAGCAAGATAGGAGACGGCGATGAAGGAGATTTTGAGGATGTGCTTGGTCTCAAAGAGGGTGAGGAGGAGAAACCAACACTCGCTAAGATAAACCTTCAATGTCACTGGTAATCCGGTAAAATAATCTGATCTGTCGCAGCAGAAAAACAAAAGTTCCAAAGTCCCAGAAGATCTTAACAAATCCAAAAGCTCATGCAATATGGCTTTATAGAGAGTGGTTAAGGCAATGCAAGTGAACTTTGCCTCCCAAATCACAAGTAAGACCAAAAGATAAGTCTTTCGTTCACCGTACCCGAAATTTGGGGCAAGAAGAAATTGTTAGGTTTCAGAACATAGACAGTCACGTGTAAAGAATAATTCCGATAAAAATGATTGAAAAACTCCTTTCATTGGCAATTATTAATACCCATGTACTAAGCCATGACCAGAAGAGTACAGAGAAAAACGGGTTACAAAAGTCACTGTAGCGTCTGAAATAAGCATTCCCGACTTTCTATCCCACCTTTAAGAACAAAAATTCCAGGGTAAACTTGTTCAGAACTCAGATGTCTCAAAATAACAAGAGTGAACAATTCAAGCAGACCATTTAATAAACCAAGAAAGCTTCACTCCTCAGTGCGGGTCTTGACGATGAAATTCTGGCGGCTGATGGGATTCATGACAACCGGTGGACCTGCAGTACGAGGCCATGCCTGGAACTTCTTGTCGGTTTCCTCCCACCATTCATTGTTGGCAACAGTATGCGGGGTAGTCCCTGAATCACAAAACAACAGAAAGTTACAGCCCTGAAACACTAGCAAAGGCTTCACAATAATTAACAGAACTTGCCTCCAAATATCTTCTTGTCAGCAATGTAGTGGTCACATACCCAAGCCAGGGCGAATGATCCTGCAACAGCAGAAATAATGTACTTGGCAGACATGTCAACTGCAACAGAAACAACCACATTACGTTAACAACTTGTCCAATTCCAGTACAGGAATTAAACCACACTAAAATCAGAATCCTCTGCTGAAGATCCTACCAACAAAAAGGGCAATATACCAATCCCAGCTAATCAACCATTGGTCGATGTAACATTATATATCCAAAAGATATCAAGACATTCAGAAACTAGAAGACCTTTACATTGGCGATGGCAACCCAAGAATTTGAGATGAGCCAAATTTGTTGGACAATCAACATACTAGGCCAAACAACCCCGCCGGCCTAGAAAACTGAGCTAGTTTGGCGGGCCTCGGAGTGTCGGCTCAGGATACAAATTATGGATGCAGTCAAAGGGATTAAATAAACAAGAGAAGCAGGAAAGAGAATTTTGCAGCAGATTAGAAGAAGTGATAAACAGAGAGAGAAGGTTTAAAACAAAGGAATAATTCAGCGCAACATTTGGTAACCAACAAAGAAGGCCTAAGTAAGAACTTTTTTTACCCCTAAAAGCTTAAGTTCTTAGCGACTGCACTCAGAAATAGTGACAAGATAAAACAAACACACACAAAAAAAAAAAAAACAAAACAAAACAAAACAAAACAAAACAAACAAACAAAAACAAACAAAAAAAAAAAACAAAAACCAGTTTGCATTCTCCTTAGAGCTAGAAAAGAATATAAACAACTATGATTAAAATAAATGCTCTCACTAAAACATTAAGACAAGAAAGTGTTGAATTGGAAATTGGAGTCCTAAAGTTAAACCCAGCTAATACCACTGCACTGAAAATGATTTCTGTTTCAATCCCCTGACACAACCAAAAAACACATAGTTGCAGTGCTCTTTTTTTTTTTTTTTTTTTGGTTGATAAGAAAAAACCTTTCATTGATTAAATAATCAATTACAAGGAGAGGAGAACGAGGTATCCTCCTCGAAACAAAGAAAGACAAAAAGTTCATCTCTAAACTATAAAGAAACCATACAATCACTGATCACACCCCCATCTATTTTCCTATTGCATCTTTCCAATTTAAAATGATTAATTGGAAAGGAATATTCTTAAAAGCCTTATCTGTGGAAGCCCATAGCGAAGCAGCAGATTTAGCTTTCTCAAAAATATCCTCAACTCCCATCTCCTTTTCCTCAAAAACTCTAGAATTCCTCTCAGTCCAGATATTCCTTAACAAAGACATTACAAAACAATTCCACAGTGCTTTCGCCATTTTGTTGGATCCCAAGCCCATTGGAGGAGAAGGCCGGTTGTGGTGATGAGCAAGGGGAAAGAAAGTTTAGACCCAAACCTAGCACCAACCTTGTGTTGAATCAAGGTAACCATCCCTTGGCCCTAAGCTTTTAATTTGAGCTTTAAATTGGAGATTTAAGTGTATTTCAAGCCTTGGATGTAAGAGCATAAGCTCATCCTATTTTATTGCCCTAGCTTAGAAATTTTTAGATATGTGCTTGATTAGGTTAAGGGTAGTTTGATTTATGGTATGCATGGTTTTATGCTTATGCTTTATTGATTTTTTGAATTGCATGCTAGGTGTTTGATAACTTGTATGTCCCCAATTATGTATAGAATGATGTTGTATGAACATGCTAGGTTGCTAGAATGGATAATAGAATGAATGATATGGTTTGATGTAACCTAGAAATCATGCAAAACCCTAGGTGATGCAATTTTGTAATGGGTTTGCATGAAAATGTTTGGTTATGCATGGATATGTTGGATGATGTGCATGTCGGGATTGGTAAATTAGAAAGCGCTGCATGCTTGTTTTCTAGGTTCCTGCATGTTCGGTTGAGTTAGAATACGCAAATTAGGACATAAAACGAACCCAAGAAAAGAAACTGCCAGTCTCGGGTCAAGACTGGGCAGTGATCTGGGAAATGGAATTTGAGGCCCTTAGAAGTTGAATTAGGAAAAACTCAAAATTACAAAGTTATAGAGAAGGGTTTTAATAGTGAGCAACGTGAACCGTTTTTGAAAATAAGACTCCAATGGCCTTCATTTTTACAGAAATCCGAACCTGACCGTGCCCAAACTTCATGCACGGCCAGGCAGGTTCAACAAGGAAAACGAATAGGATAGAGGCCGAACTGGGTCTTGAGTAAAACATGAAAGTTGTAGGGCTTTCAAGTTTTAAAACTTTTGTGAAGACGACTTTTTCAGATTCGACCCAGATTTTTAAATAAAAATTGGATTTCAAACACTGTGCAGGACACAGGAAATTCCTGTACAGGATTTTCTAAAACAATGTAGGAAAAGGACATTTCTGCACATACACTGATAATTGACAGTGAGAAACTGTTCCAAAGGCAGTTTCCAATACTTAGCAATTTTTACAAATCCTACTCAAATGTTATAATTTTTACAAATTGAACTAAGGATTTTTGTATAACAAGAACAAGTTTTTCCAAACAAAGGGAAACAAGTTTTTAGACACAAGTTGTCTTAAAACTTAGTAATAATATGAGGACCAACGGTAACCGAGAATGATACCCAAGTTACTGAACTGGACCCTAAGCCCAAGGTTGCCCATGGTAAACCAATAGGAAATTAACCCAAGTTAATTCACACCAAGGGTTACTTGTGATAACCCAAGAGACTATGGATCGAGATGATAAGGCCGACGCCCAAGGTTAGGAGTTGTAACCTAACCCTATTTATGTATGTTTGGGTTTCTTTAAGTAACCAAACAAGTTAGCATGAGATGATATAGGGGGGACATATGACTAGAGTTATTCATGGATGTTGGTTAGGATACAAACATCATATGTAATGTTTTATGGTAAGATAGGATAATCTTATCTTACACCTTAATTGAAACAGGAATAGAACCTGTTGGTGTATCATGTTGGAGCCTTAAGTCAAGAGCATAGTACCTTAAGTAAGTACAAACCTCACCTGCAGTATAGAAAATAGTAATATATTTTCAAGAATGCTACATTATGCTATGCTATGTATGCCATGTTTACAAGTATACCGTGTTTACAGAAATGCCATGTTTTCAAGTATGCCATGTTTTCAAAAATGTCATGTTTACAAAAATGCCATGTTTACAGAAATGCCATGTTTTCAAGTATGCCATGTTTACAAGTATGCCATGTCATGGTTAAATTGTTAAGTTATGATGTGATATAGTGATATCATAAGACATGCTCACTAATGTTAAACCACATGGTAAGAACATACAAGTAAGGTGTCGTACCAACCTCCCGTCAGGTGGAGGATTATTCATGTTCAAGTTCAATGGTTCCCAGAATTGTTAGGGACTTTGCAAACCCTAACTTTCTCTGGAAAGCGCGCATTGGGTACGTACACAAGGGGCTCACATGTTAAAATAAGATAATAAGTCCAAGTTAATAATTGATCATAAAAAAATTCATAATTGGACATAAATAGTTCATGCATAAATTATATGATGTGTGACATATTTTGTGAGATTATGTTTGTACTTGCTGCGCGAAAGCTCATCAGTATATTCCATATATAGGTAAAGGTAAAAAGCTTGCAGCTTTACTTGGTGGGCTATGGGGACAATGCAGTAAGTGAAGGGCGGTGTGGGATATCACTACGCAGTTTTTCCGCAAAATCTTTGATTATGAAGTTTTACATGTATGTTTAAGTATCATGTTACGTTATGTATGTAATGTTTAAAGTCCGGTTTAAAGGTTATTATGAGACCTTACAATCAGCATAACAAGTAATGAGTATTCATGATAAAGTTTACCCATATGCACAAGTTCATGTATGTATGTGATGTTTCCAAGTTTTCAAGTTACGATTTTAAAATGAAGTTCAAAAAGAAAAAGAAAGAAGAAAAAAAAATTTATTCTGAAATTTTCCCGATTAGTCTAAGTATTAGATTTAGAAACTAAGTTAAGTTAAGTCAAGTAGGTAATGTAATGGCCCCTATTCGCGTGGTCGGCCCTACGTGGGTGGTCAGGGCGTTACAGATCCCAATCCTTATTCTTACTCCTACATCTGTAATAACAGTCGGCCACAGTATAATTTCAATGCTGCCTATTATACTACAATACCGTATTGTGTTGTAAATTATCCTAGTCATTCATTGGTCAGAACAAAATCATAAATCATGATTTGGCCTTTTTCATCATAAAACCTTATCATTGACTTAATAGATTATCATTGAGTCTCATAATACTTATAAGAACTCAAACATACTCTAATAACTAAATCAGATCATGAGCTTCATGTTGATATACATGATTCAGACGTAGATTTTCCTTTATATCTAAGAAAATCACAAGTTCATCAAAATTTTGGGTTGTTACAAGTCACTTTCTCTTTTTCTCTTTCTTATCAAACAAAGCCTTACAAACCAAGTCTTTCATTGTATAAGGAAAATATCAGTTAATTAGATATACGTGCATAAACCATCTATGTTTATATTCTAGTTAATAAAATTTTTTAGATTTAAAAGAAGCGGAAATATCAGGTGTTACAATTTTATACTAAAAGAAATATTCTTATTGTAAGTATTGTAGTATACAAATGTGTTAATATCTTTTCAAATTATTTGGTTTTTTTAAACATAATTATTGAGTTCTTTTTTTAAGGGGAAATTATTTTGTTCTCTTGAATTTTGTAGTTTAAGATTTTGCTTCCGCATTATTATTTTCAGGATTGCTTGTAATTGCTTTTGTCATTGACATTGATTTGAAATGAATATTGTTCTTTTTTTGTGTTAATCAATTTAGCTCTTTCAATATCAAAATTTGTGTTGTTTTAGAACAATGACATATATATATTCTTGGCATCATCTAACAAGCACATGGACGACCTCTTTCAAAATAAATTAGTTTGTCTTGCCTTTGTCCCTTGTTGTTCTATTAGTAATTTTAAATTCCATCATTTTCATTTATTTTGCCTCGCTTTATTTTTAATTTCGCGACTCACTCTATTTGTTATTTTTGTTTCAGATTAAAGCTACACAAACGCACTTGAGCTCCTAACATTAATCACAACTCATTTTGTTTTTTGTAATCCCCTAAGTTAATTAATTTTATTTTGAAGTTAAAATATGAAAATAATTAAGGTCTCTGAACAATGTTAGTTTTATTTTATTTTATTTTTTTCTCTTTGTACTAACCCCAAGAAATCGTTAACTAATTTATGTTTTAACATTTTTTTCCTCTAGAAATCTACGTTTAATTTGATGAAACTTACTAATTATTTTTTCAGTTTATAATTTTCTTGTCATTGGTTTTTTAGTTCATAAATAGTCAATTCAATACTCCAGAGTTTCAAAACCTTATTCATTAGATAAATTTAAACAGAGATAGATCTCATACTTTCTAAAGAAAATTAATAAAATATGATACTTCTAGTTTTGCCTTCTTTCATCTTTTTTTTTCTTTTTTTTTTTTTTTTTTTGCTACTATTGAAATTAATAAACTTTTTTTTCCTGACAAACTTCTTAATTACTAAATTTATAATACCTCATAATTAATTTCTCATTTAATCTACGAATTTTTTTAGAATATGCATGGCACTTGCAGAGCACGCATTTTCACTAGTTAGATGTAAAAAGAAAAGTATGGTCTTAAATTTGTTTGAAGATCACCTACCAACAAAAACATTTGTGACTCATATTTTTGGTGGTGGTTATGTTTTGTAAAATATGAGACATTTCAATAATTTGGCTTCCATCTTAAAAGGTCAACATATTAAGTATAGCGACTTAATACTCTTATATGTCTGTTAGTGTTGTTATAGTTTTACAATGATGGACTTGAGGTTTTTTATTTTTGTTTTTTGTTTTTTACACTTTCGCAAGATGATATACTCTCGGGAGTAACCAATCTTGTATTGGACATATCGGGCCACTCATTTGAATTTTCTAGGCTCTGATATTATGTGAATTTTGAGACTTATAAAATATTGAATTTCCATCTTCAAATGTCAAACGTATTAAGTGTAGTGGCTCAATGTATACTCTTATAACTCTGTTGTTATTGTTGTTATATTTTTACTATGTGGTATATTTAGTTTTCTTTTTACTCTTCACAAGTTGTGCGTGAGAAATAACAGCCATTAAACATAGAAGACTATAGTAAGTTACATTCCCCATACCTATCATATCAATTTTGAGAAAGAAACCTTTCACAAGAAGGAAAAAGGACCAAAAAAAAAAAGTTATAAACTCGTGTTTAATGTGTAACATAAAGTCATCGACCACGTACGTCATCGCTTAATACTGAAGCTATTATCTCCTAGGACCAACTCCATTTTATGATTAAATACGTACATATAATAATAATAATAATAAGGTTAAGGGGGTGGATGGTTGCCAACCATTTTCATCTCATTTCAAACTTTTTTTTGTCTTTTTCCTAAAAAGTTTTTGTCTTTTTCCCAAAAAGTTTTTTGTCTTTTCTGAAAATTCAAAAAAATTTACTATTACAACTAAAATATTTCAACTCAAACTAACACACCAAACACCCCCTAAATAAAAGAATGTCATAAATTTAATACATCTTTATATTTATGCCCACTATAGCATTAAAGTTAATAATTTTGTCATTTCATAATATTAAAATAGTAAACTTAAATGTTAGAATGGGCAAATTTCTATGATTATGTACGTACATATAATAATAATAATAATAATGTAATAATAATAATAATTGACAATATCAACATAAAGTTATCAATCTTATGCTAAAGACCACATCGTCGCTTAACACTGACGCTATTATCTCTTAGGCCGGGCTAACTCCATTATATGATTATGTACGTACAGATAACAATAATAATAATAATAATAATAATGTGTATAGACATTAATTTTAATATTAACTTTTAATTACCAATATACGTGACAGGTAAGTTGTCAATTTTTATTGATTAAATAATTATCATATCAATTAAAATAAAAAGATAGTATCTACCTATTATATTAAAATATGAAAAATCATAATTACAAGCGTTGAGATCAAAATTCATCTCTCTTGTATTATTTATATAGGTATACTCTTTTACCCTTACCCTTTTAAAACGACACTTCTACTTTTTTTTTTTTTTTTTGAGGTAACAACTAATTCATTCAAATGTATAACAAATTTCAGTAAGTTATCATTTACATTAATATCTCTAAATATTTATCTTATAAGATTTTAAGTAAAAAGTTATATATAAATCAACTAGTAATATGGTTGCAGACATATCATAGTAGTAATATCACACTCCGACTCTATCTAAAGGTGCAGAGTTCGAATTCCCCATCTCCAAATTAAAAAAAAAAAAAATCAACTAGTTTATAAAATGCTAAGTAGAATATTACAATTGCCTGATTTGTCCGCCTGCTAGACGTGAAACATTTCTATATATTTATGTCATAGGAATCACCTAGTTTCTCACATCCACTTCAAAACAAACAACAACATCACATCCCAAAACAAAATGGCTTTCAACATTAAGGTTTCCGTGGTGCTCCTAGTGATGTTGGTTGTGGCTACATCAGCTGATGCTCGTGCAGACCTTTCTAAGGTTTTTGTTAAACCAAAATCTGCAGGTACTCAACTTCTCATTGTTACAATCACCACTACTAATATTGATCCATTCTTTTTTTTTTTTGTTTTTTTATCCGATCCCGGGACACTTAGTTATGATTTTCTTACGTTTTATATACAATATGATGATAGGAAAACGGCCAGAATTCTGTACTAAGTGTGAATGCGAAGAAGAATCTGGCGAAACCGAGTGCTACCGCTATGACAGGAAGGTCGGCGGACCCCCCTTAGGATGCAATTTGGCTGGTGCGACTGGTTTTTGTACGTTTTCGTATCCACCAATTTGTATCTGCAGATATAAGGTTGAGACCTGCACCCCAGAGCAATGCCCCCAGAACACTGCTCCTAAGCTTGAGGATTTCCTCAGCTTGAACCGAAACTACTAAGCTATAAGTGTGTGTGTGTGTGTGTGTGTGTGTATACATACATATGTATGTACGCAGCCCATTGTGTTGTGTTATAGTCCATGTATGTGCTACTTATGTTGCCCGAGTCACTAGAAAACTTGGGCTTGCTTGAGCTTCCCAGCCTTTAGTTACTGATGTTAAGGCTTTTAATTAAATAAGTGCAGCTCATCTTTCGAGATACTAAAATTGTTCTTCAACTTTTGTCTATATCACGTATCTTATTGGTCAATTAATTGCTTAAAATTGTTATTAGATTCTAAAAAAAATGTTACATCTAGGGGTATTCATTGAATCTATAACTCTGACCAATCCAATTCAATCTGACAGATTTTACAAATTCAATATAGTTACTGATTTTCTGAACGTTTTATACGTATAAAGTTTTGTAGATATGTATACATTTATTTCCTATGAAGTTTTTAATAAAACATAAAGAGACTATCATATATGGGGATTTTCTCGATCGAAAAGTCATGAATTTAACTATAGATTGAGTTTTAATTTGCCTAATTTGATCTGTAAACACTCTTAATTACCATAATCAAATAGGTATGACTATCAGATTTTAGACATCTTCTGTATATATTTATATGACTTCTTCAGTTTTACTTCAATCCCTCATGAAATCATCCCCACCACACCCCCAACCCCCCGCCCCCAAAAAAAAACAAAACAAAACAAAACTTGATGATTAAAACATTAGTGATAATGTAACGACCCGACTACATAGAGCCGTTACCATGCTAACATACCATGCTTACTTAACTTATTTAAATATACTCTTGTATTTTGTACAAATACAGAAATATTTTGTTTCTTTATTCATTTTAAATTCAAATTTAAAACCTATCTTATTATCATACTTATTTATATGTACTCAATCGAGTACATAGCTGTCAAACTATTTTCACACATTTGATAAACCATACTAATTATTACCGTAATAAAGTTTAAATACTATCCTAGTACTAAATATTTTAACTACCAGTACCATTATATTATCATATCATAACATAAACATATTTTACAAAATACGTGGTGGTGTCCAACCCAAATTTCACGGTCTACAGTGTCATCTCTCCACAATCTTGCATCAAGTTTGTTTGGTAGGTTGCTTACCTACAGCATGAACGTAAGTTATGAGCTTATACTCAGTAAGTACAACTTTCTATTTTGCAAAATAATTTCGGTAAAAGAATGTATGAATTGATAATATATAAACCAGTTATGTTTTCTTATGAATCAATTATGCTTTCTTATGTAAACTTTTTGGGCCCTCTTACGTATCATGAACATGAGTGTACGTATCATGGTGCGTAGCCATGGAGTGGTTAAGATGACCAGCACTGTCTAACTCAAACCATGAACCAAGCCAAAACCCACTCTTGTGGTCGGTCGGTACGACACGAGAAACTTGCTTTATTACGTGAGACTTGTTCTTGTTTTGATCATAATCAAAAATTTAAATCTTAACTGTTTCTTATTTGAAAACTTAATCTTGTTCTTATTGTGTGATTTTATTATTAGTGAGCCTGCTTGCATGATGCCACAATAATAAAACATAAGCATATGTACCTCATGTAAATCAATGCATGATTTTTGGAAAACAAGC
Source organism: Ficus microcarpa (assembly GCA_025413485.1). Taxonomy (NCBI): domain Eukaryota; kingdom Viridiplantae; phylum Streptophyta; class Magnoliopsida; order Rosales; family Moraceae; genus Ficus; species Ficus microcarpa. The sequence goes on along the minus strand of CM046387.1, from coordinate 25,437,592 downwards.
AATGCAATAAAAACATTTTGCCCATACTATAGGCGGAGTTATATTTACAATTTATCCTATGCTCTTGATTTATTGTTTCAGCAAGGCACAACAATAGGTTATATTCCTATTTTCAAATAGGACGTAAGATAAGAATCATTCTATCTTACTACGAACCATAACATACTAGATCGGTATCCAATCCGATTACCATTGGTAATCATATATACCAATCCTGACATAATATATTGTTATCCTATTCGATTACCATTAGTAATTATAGAATTGTTACTAAAATCTTAAGTAACTTAGACTTAGTCTATTTTTCTTCCTTTTTCTTAAATTAAAAGAAAATTTCTTGTTTATTTGAAATATATTAACTTTACAAATCAAGTATTTCTTAATATAAATACTTGAAATTTCATGAAATTGCCTTTTGCAAGACATATGTATTAAAACTCACTTGTAAAATTCAAATGGCTTTAAACCTGTTTGAAACTATTTTCATAAATCATAGTCTCTTTTTAAAGAGGTCATCAAACTTTTAAAATTGATTTCAAAACACGCTTCTAATTTGCTTGAATGTATTTGTGCAGGAAATTTCCTATACTATGCACAATTTTGAAAATCTAGCTTTATCTTCAAATCAGTTCAGAATTTGGAAAAATTTTCTTCACGAAAGTTGTAGATCTCATCGAATCCTACAACATTCATGTTTTTCTTGAAGCTCAAATATGCATTTAACTTACTTGTTTTTCCCCTTGAAAAGTTCTAGTTATGTACAATACTTGGATCGACCAGTTTTGAATACTGATAAAATCAAACGCCTTTGGAGCCCTTTTTCCAAAATCTGTCCCTGTTACCCCCTAGGGTTTTATGTTTTCCACAACTTAACTTTTTCCAAATTCAGTCTCTAAGCGGCTCAAAATTAGGTTTCCATAAAACTGTCTATATTATTTTCGAAAACTGACAGTTTGTATTTTGTGGATTCTTTGCTTAAAAATACCACACACTACCTCAAATGATCAAAGCCGTGAGCTTATGCCAATATGCAGTGCGTTGGTTTCATTCTTAAACTTCAACCATTCACTTATCTTATGTTCTTGATAAACACAATGTTGCTAACTTACTTGTTTACCAACTTGTGTCTTTAAGTTAATTTATTAACCAACATAACCATATTATTCACATTATCATCATCATCATTCATAAAATCTCCATACTTAAACATGTGAGAACATAATCACAAACATATGGTGAGCACACATAACATGTAAGAGCATAATCACAAATACATGGTGAGCACACATAACCTTAACACCCATCTTAGAGCATAAAATCAAACGCATGCTTAAAGCTAGCAACAAAGTCAACCTAAGCATAGATCTAATATAAACCAACCATAAAGGACTATCATATAGGAAAATAAGAAATATGAGCTTATGCTTTTACATCTTACAATTTGAAATACATTTAAATCTCATAAACCAAAACTTAATGAAAATTTTAGTTAGAGGATCAAGATTATACCTCTAGAGCATGAAAGAGACGGATTCCAAGCCTTGAATGAGAGAAATCCTTGTTCACTACCTCTCCACACCCAACCGGCCACCTTTCTCTCTCTCTCATTTTTTTTTTTTTCCTAAGACTAGAGAGGAATAGTTGAAAAAGAACTAGAAGTTTGATAAGCCAACCAAAGTGCAAGTTTCTTAGAAGTTTGAATTTTCCTTAATTATTTTTTTTTCCTTAAATTCTCCTTGAATTGCATATTGGTCCTTAAAGACAAAATTTTTACCCTCCAAGTCCCTCTAAATGGCCGGCCATGTGGAGTGTTAAAGCCAAAATATCCTTCCATACTTATCTACGATTACTTGGCCTCCAATTAGGACCATATTTGGCATTCCTCCTAATACACAGTCTATTTTCTTAATAATCTAGATAGTACCAATACTGTTTTAACTATCAATAGTATAGTATTGCTGGACTGCAGTCCAGAATTTATCTGCACTTCACTGGACAGCGTATAGGTTTTTCTTAAGACTTGAAACTACTTAATCCTCCTTACTTCAAATTTATTCTTGATTATTCTAGAATGATCCCAATCCTTATTCTCAATTCTACATCCGTAATGATGGTCGGCTGTAGTACAATTTTCATACTGCTTATTATACGGCAGTACCATCTTAATCATGTCATAAATTATCCTGGTCATTCATTGGCCCAAACAAAATCATAAATCATGATTCTGCCTTTTTCACCATAAGGCCTCATACACTAGAACAGAATAGAGATTCCACGACGGTTAAAAACCGTCGTGTTAATACTTATACGAAGGTTTTTAAACCGTCATGGAATCCACAGTCGTGGTATGTTTTCGGATTCGACGACGGTCAATAAACCGTCGTGGTAGACAAGATAACACGACGGTCAAAGACCGTCGTGGTACCATACGTACCACGAGGGTCAAAGACCGTCGTGGTACCTCACATACCACGACGGTCCTTGACCCGTCGTGGTATCCAGAGATACCACGACGGGCATTTGCCCGTTGTGATAGGATCATAGCAACCAGGGGTACCACGACGGGCATTTACCGTCGTGGTACCTGAGATACCACGACGGGCAAAGTCCGTCGTGGTTTTATGGTTTTTTTTCGTGGCAAAATCAGCCTAGCTAAAATAAAACAATCTACATTTTGTTCAATTCATATGCATATAATACAAAATCATATGGTTTAATATTGTATGTGCCGCATAACAAATTGAGTCCACTCAATCCTAACCATCTTCATGTTATCATCGGTATAAAAATCCTTCGTCTGAAAAACAGATATTCCATCAATAGTGAGGGTTATTTCTCGCATGAAAGCTAACACGAAATAACCGCACTCGACATATCCTTCCTGTATTGGACATCGAGCAGTCTCAATCAAAGTCTCCCAGTTCCGTCGCTGTCTTACTCCTCCTCCCACCATCACCTTCCAATCATTAAGTGCCCTAACAATTTCACAACAATATATTACAACGACAATTATTGTATGCATAGAATCAGATATATGAACATAAAAAAATACTTACGTCATAACGAGGTCTTTAAAATCATCACCCGGTTCGTTCCCGAGCGGATTAAAATATAGGACCGAGTCATCCCATGGATCAATAACTGCTAAGATCCAATGTTGGCCGCTGTTATATGGCATGATAAATAGCTTTCCCTGTAGAGCGTCTCTTAAGCTCCGTATAATGCAATCGGTCCTCTCTCGAACGTAAGCGGCGCGATCGGTAACGCGTTGAACTGGTGAGACGAGGACTGGAGAAATAAACTCGAACCGTTGGCCCATTCCTGCCCTTGCACAACATTCCGTTAAGTATCTACAAAATAATTAGGCTGACTTGTTACACAAATTATGTACATGAAATTATAAATGATCGATAATTAAATAGTTTAAGGAAAATGTATTACCTGATGTAAACCATTATGCTATTTGCACTGATCTCTTTAAATGTTAAGAAATGGTAGACATCTTCAAACCCAATATATATGGGCATTTCATTGCCCTTTGCGAACTGTTCTTCGTTGAAGATTATTTGTGTACCATCACGCATGGAATGCTGTGCGTAATATGCCAACGGTTTAAAGTCCTGGAGCATGTAAGTAAAGTCAAACGAAGGCATTTGTTCTTGTGCCGGGTGTTGTTGTACCTCCGGTTGTGACTGTATTTTCTTCTTCCCCGCTCTCTTTTTGGTTCGTTTGCTCCCCTCGGGTTCTCGGACAGGAGCCTGACTGGGACCTTTGCTTGCCTGGCTCAAACTTGGTTCAATGCCGACTAAGTGTTTCGGCCATGCAACAAACCCACCGACAGCTTTTTCAATACATGTGGCGTCGTGCGTCGGAATTGGTAGGAGTGCACCTCTTAGTTTTGGAACTGTGATTGTCACTCGTACATTCTCCTCACCTAAAGGAATCCCATGGACTGTGTCCGTTGGAACACATTCCATGTATGCCCTGCCGTTTGCAACAAGAACAACTCCTCCGTTAATTAAATCAGGCGCAAATAGATGGCATTCCCTACTTGCGTTCGGCATGGTCTTCGGTTCCAACGCCGCAGCTCCTTTTTCATTCAGAGTGCAACTAGCCTTGAAGCTGTTGTGTTGATCAACTGTCGGTGCGGTCGGCTCCTCTGCCATTGTCTCTCGGTTGATACCGTGCTTCGCACATAGTTCCTGCACGGTTCTTTCTAATGCGGCCAGCTGCCGTTTCATATCCAATACTTCAGCATTATCCGAGACACTTCCCACCAGGTTGAAGTATTGCGACTGCTTGACAAACTTCGATTGACCTCGAATCCGACCACGATGCTCGGCATTGCCTAATGCCTTGGTCAATATATCCTCTGTCCCAACAGATTCGAAGCTTCCTTGTGTCTGTTGTGAACTGATGTCGTCCTGTAACAATTACCAGGTATGTTATGACTTCGTAAACATAATAGAGTATGCAAGATCATTATAGTTTAATCGGATTCGAATGCTTACTATTCTTTCTGCAATATCCTTACATGCTTCATTCTTGAAAGATCCATCGGGGTTGATGCGCATCTCCAGCCAATTCTCATACCGCTCTGGGTAAGTTCCCGTCTTCTCAAACTACAGTTTAATAATAACGTTAGTAAACATATAATATGGAAATCCACATAATAATTTACCATTTACAAATTAAAAGGAAACTATTCATGTACATGTACTTAGTCACGTTTCCTATATCCGTCTCGGCCTCCCGTTGATCCGTATTTGAGTTTCTTTCTTATCTCACTTCGTTGTTCGGATAGTCTTCTGAATTCCGGGGACCGACGATAGGCAATGAAAGCTTCCCAATCATCCTGGGTGATGGTGGGGTAATTGTGAATCACTTTTGCCGGCCGTTGCCAAACATGGTCTTCATCAATATGATCCCTTACAAAAGCTTGGTAAAGATCATGTCTAAAATTTTTTGCCGACTCTGCACATGACTTTAAAGCTTGTTTTTTAAACGACGCATCTACAGTGAAAGAAGTTGCGATTTCCATCCACACTCTTTCTTTATTTTGGGCTATATCGGCACTTCTAAAGTCGGATATCCAAATGGGTATATGCTCTCGAGCAAGTACTCCAATCCAACTCTGTAATGCATCTCCTCCCTTCCCCATTGGTTGCCCTTTCGCGTTGAACAAAACTTCCATTCGTTCTCCTTTTGTTCTAACTTGGTAGACTCTCCTCATAAGGGTTGCTCTTCGTTTAGAATCTTCATCGGGATTGAAGCTAGGTGAGTTGAGTCGTCGTGGTTTTCCAATTTGAGTTTGAGTTGAGTGTTCCTGCTCGTTCTCTTGCGACATTTTAAATCAATCTACAACAACTCCGGACCCAAACACATAACGAAACAAAAAATTATTGTCAATAAAGCATTATAAAATCACCAAAAATCCGTGCAAGTAAATCTAGGTTTGTAATTAATTAATTACGGATAGTCCACATAACTTGATAAAAGCGGCATGTGCTCTCGACATTTGCTAACATCTAAGTCACATCATCAACGATGATTGCCGGAAAATAATAAATGCATATCTTAATCCAATTAATTTACTTCAAAGTAAAATGGTTTCAAACTCAAATAAGCATACTATCGACTATGTCAAACGCTAACAATAAGTCACAAATCGACACTTTACGGGATAATTGTTGAATCCTTGCCTTACCCAAGCCCTTTTATTTCAAGCTACAATTATGTCTAACTCCAAAAACCAATAACGCTAACATGGCATCTACAAAATTTGTAAATCTTGCGTTAACATTTTATCCGGAAAATTGTCCAATCCGTGTATTATCGATCCAAATTAAAGCACTCCAACTCACGGAATAAAACCAACCCAAACGAGCCTAGGGTCGGTTTTTCGCCATTAAAATTACGGAAATCAACAATTAATGCAAATTTCGGCCACCACTTGTCACATTTCACAACATACCGAAACTAAGCCACTCAAATAGGAATTTGGTCGAGCATGTAGTGGGCGTATTTTTAACATGCAAGAGCGAAACGTTTTTTCCGTTTCACCTATGACCCAAATAATGTTTCACAAATACAATCATTAATCAACAATCACCGTGGCCTTAAAATAAAGTTTACTATTGTCTTAGCATAGTTCTATCAACCGTTTAATGAAATTTTGGAAATATAAACTAACCCGTTTAGTGTGGGTTTGGGCGGGTAAATTGGCGCCGGCGAGCAAGTTTGGGGGTCGGCCTTGGCGACGGCGTCGGCGTGAGCGTGTGGAGGTCGGCGAAATTGTAACAAAATTCGTAGAAAATGGATGATGGAAGCAAGGAGAGAAAATGGAGGAGGATGGACGGCAATGAGAGATATTGGAGGATTCAGGATCTTGAAAAAAGAGAGATAATGGAGGATGAAAGGCAAAAAGTGAGAGAGAAATAGAGGGAGTTGCCGAAAAATGAGAGAGAAAGTGGAGTGAATGGTGAGTTTGTTTTGTTCTTATGCATGGAGGGTGATAATTTCGGCCACTTGCACAAAGGCACGCTTCCCGGGTAATTTTTTAAATTTCGCGGCACGGATACCACGACGGTTTTGGTACAAACCGTCGTGGTAGTGGTATCTACCACGACGGTCTTTTGACCGTTGTTGTAGCCGAGGCTACAACGACGGTCTTTGACCGTTGTGGTTGTCTCGGATACCACGACGGTCTTTGACCGTCGTCGTTTCGCTTATTATTCGACGACGGCTTTTTTGATAAACCGTCGTCATAATTTGGAATTAAAACGTTTCAAACTCAATGTTTATCAACTATATATGTATATAATCGCACAGGCGGCCACACACATGTTTTATGCATTAATCAGTCCATACTCTCTTTGTGATCTTGTATTCGTTTAGACTATATATGGCATTATAATGTGCACATATGAAACGATATATATTGTAATAATACTTATTATAAATTATGTATACAAACCATGGGGGAAAAAAAAATAAGTTAAAGCTATTGTTTTTTTTTTTCTTTTTGGACTTCTCAACACGTGTCCACTCAACATCTAAACGAAGCAAGTGTGAGGAATCATCGTCGAAATCATCAACCTCATCCACCAATGGCAAACCCGCCGTGATGGATGGAATGTTCATGGAATCTTCAACATCTTCATGGCCATCCCGTATTAATTTTGGCTTCATTGGCACAACTAATGATAACTCGGAATTGTCGGGATCCGTTGTGTAAAAGACTTGTACTGCTTGCGACGCCATAATGAAAGGATCATTTTTGTATCCCATACGCCTAAAGTTCACCACTGTCACGCCGTCCTTATCAATCTTAACGAAATTGTTATCTGCCCACTTGCATTTAAAGAGTGCTATCCGCAAGCCGGAATAATCAAGCTCCCAGATATCTTCAATGAACCCAAAGTAGTTCATGGAGCCGTATACCGGGTTCTTGTCCTTTGCGGATGAAATATGCATAGACTCAGCACGAAGGCTCACACCACTATTTTGGACTGGATGCTTCTCATCTCTTTCGCGAGTGTAGAAGGTGTAGCCATTGACAGAGTACGATGTATATGTTGTGACAATCGAAGACGGACCTCTTGCAAGCTTCATTAAGTCTTGGGAAACACCAGGCTTCATATGCAAATGTCGGCTTATCCACTCCCTGAATGTCCGGTTGTGCTCATCTTGAATCCACTTCTCACTTCTTGTTTTCCTTGGATGCACGCATCTTAATTCCGTCATGTGAGCCTCAACGAACGACTCCACTTCCTTAGCATTGTGCAGAACATACAGACAAGCTTTTTCCCATTCATCTTGCTTTACTGGTGAATGAACGGCGACGGATAGTCCTCTCGACATAAATGGCCCGCTCGTTGGCAACCCTATTGGCTCCGCATTGGACAAATACTCAGAACAAAATTCAACTAATTCCTCGGCTATGTAGTTTTCCACAATGCATCCTTCCGGCCTATTTCGATTCTTCACATAACCCTTTAAAACCTTCATGTACCTTTCGAAAGGATACATCCACCTCAAATGGACCGGTCCACATAGCTTAACTTCACGAACTAAGTGTACCGGTAGGTGGATCATTATATCAAAAAAGGCTGGTGGGAAAAACTTCTCAAGCATGCACAAAGTCATCACCAATTCCGATTGTAGCGAATCTAGCATAAGTGGATCGATTACCTTGGAGCAAATTGAATTGAAGAACGAGCATAACTTCGTAATTGCATATCTCACATCTTTCGTTAAAACTCCCCGCAATGCAAGCGGCAATAATTGTTGCATCAAGATATGACAATCGTGAGTTTTCATTCCAATGAGCCTTAAATCCTTCATCGACACCAACCTTTTGAAGTTAGAAGAGTACCCACTTGGCACTTTTACGGACGCAAGCCATTCACAAAGCTTCCTCTTTTCTTGTTTGGATAATGTGTGCTTTGCCGGAGGTAAGTATGTGCCAGTCGATCTTTTGTCGGGGAGCAAATTTGATCTAATCTTCATCTCTTGAAGATCTAACCGTGCTTTTTCACCATCTTTAGTCTTGTTTGGGATGTCAAGCAACGTGCCCACAATCGATTCACAAATGTTTTTCTCAATATGCATAACATCGAGACAATGACGAACGTAAAGTGACTTCCAATATGGAAGTTCATAGAAGATTGACTTCTTTTTCCACGACGGTCCATCAACAACGGGAGCCTTACGTTTTCTCTTTCCCAAAACTACTTTCATGTCTTTAACCATCTCAAATACGGCTTCGCCAGACAAAATCCGAGGAGCGGATCTTTCTTCGGTATTACCATCAAAAGCCTTCTTTTGTTTGCGGTATCGATGATTTGATGGCAAGAATCTCCTGTGACCAAGGTAAACGGTTTTCTTACCATTCTTTAACCGGATAGAGGATGTTTCCTTCATACAGACTGGACATCCTACAGAACTCCTCACGGGATAACCAGAAAGGTTGCCAAGTGCAGGAAAGTCATTAATTGTCCAAATCAACATTGCACGTAGATTCAACGTATCTTGACGGTAAGAATCTCTAACTTGTAAATCATCTTCCTACAAGCTTTTTAGGTCATCGATTAATGGTGCCAAGTACACGTCAATGTCATTCCCCGGTTGTTGAGGGCCGGAGATCAATAATGTCAACATCAAGAACTTCCGCTTCATGCACAATTCCGGAGGGAGATTGTAGTTGACAAGTACGACTGGCCAGGTACTATGCCGACTACTTATGTTACTGTGTGGGTTCATTCCGTCCGTCGACAAACCGAGACGTAAATTCCTTGGCTTTGAGCTAAAATCTGGATGATTGTCGTCAAAGGTCTTCCATTGTGGTGAGTCGGCCGGATGCCTAAGTTTGTCATCGTCAACGCGTTTATCATGATGCCATGTCAAATTCTTAGCATGCTCGGCATTACGGAATAAACGACGCAAACGTGAAGCCGGTGGAATGTACCATAACACCTTAACCGGCACTCCTTTTCTACCATTAGATGGCATCTTGCCATTCTTCCATCTTGACTCCTTACAAACCGGACATTCATCTAAATCTTCATATTATTTCCGGTAAAGGACACAATCATTTGGACAAGCATGTATCTTTTCATATTCCATTCCCAAAGTGCTCAACGTCTTCTTTGCCTCGTACATACAAGGTGGCACCTTGTTATCCTCCGGTAGAACATCTTTTAGAAATTCTAAAAGAGTTGTGAAACTAGAATTCGTCCACCCTCCCGACGCTTTCATATTCCATAATTTAACTAATTCCCCTAATTTTGTATATTTTGTACACCCGACATACAAAGGCGTCTCCGCATCATTAATCATTGCCTCAAATAACTACGGTCGATGCACAAAGTTTTCTTCTAAATCATTAATCATATTGAACATATTATCACCAACGTCTTCCTCCACAATAGGCTCTTTACCTTTACACTTCGTCGATGTATATTTAATATCGAAAAAATCTTCACCATGTAAATACCATGTTTGATAAGAACAAATAATCCCATAAGCGCGCAAATGCCCTCTAACATTATCAATGGAATGAGATCTATGATTACCACAAAGTTGACACGGACACGGAATCTTATCATCTTGTATGCGAGCTTTGGCAAATGACAAAAATTCTTCAACACCATCTACATATGCTTTGGACAATCTATCAAACCACATCCATTTCCGATCCATGATTTGCAAATCCTATAATCCAAAAATTAAAATACTTATAACCCGCCCATTAATTGATCAACAATAAAAAATCAATACAACCTAACAAAACCGTCTAAAACTACCATGAAACATGCATGCACCTTGTAGATTTATATAAAACATACATATAAATTGATCCCACACATAAAGAATAACAAGAAGACGTTAATTAATCAGTTATCACTTACCTTTGGTGACGTCCTACGGTGTATATTGACTGAAATCGGAGGAATCTGGACTTGGTTTTCGGATATGGAGACGGGTTTGTTGCTGTGAAAAAATTTAGGACGACAAGCACTCGGTGTTTAGAAATTTTGGTGACGATTCCACGACGGTTTTACGGAAACCGTCGTGTAATATTCGAGATTCCACGACGGTTTTCCGGATTCAGTCGTGGAATCTCAGTATACGACGACGGTTTTTGAAACCGTCGTCGAATCTCCGAGGAATTCACGACGGTTTTTGAGCCGCATTTTTTACCGTCGTGGAATCCGGAGGTTCAACGACGGTTTATATAAGACCATCGTGAAATCAGACAAGATACCACGACGGTCAAAAAAAGACCGTCGTGGAATCTCGAGATTCCACGACGGTCAAAAAAGACCGTCGTGGTAGCTCCAAGATACCACGACGGTCTTTTTTGACCATCGTGGTAGCTCGGATCTACCACGACGGGCATTATGACCGTCGTGGTATCTCGGAGATACCACAAGGGTCAAAAAAGACCGTCGTGGTATCTTGGAGCTACCACGACGGTCTTTTTTGACCGTCGTGGAATCTCGAGATTCCACGACGGTCTTCGTGTGCTTTTCGGCTCCGTGTTTTTTCCGAAATTACGACGACGGTTTTTTTAAAAACGGTCGTCGAATATCAGTCGTGATATCCACATTTTCTAGTAGTGATACTTGACTTAATAAAATATCATTAAGTCTCCTAATACTAATTAGAACTCAAACATACTTTGATAATCAAATCAGATTATGAGCTTCATATTGACATATATTATATAGACTTAAATTTTCTTTATATCTAAGGAAATCACAAGACCATATAAAGTTGGGTTGTTACATATAAAATGGGTGTAGTATTAAAGCGGTAAAACGAGCCTTAATGAAATAATATGTCTCCTAGCTTAGAATTTTGAGTAAGTCTAAACTAAAAAACTAACGGGACATGAAAAGTAAATAAATAAATAAAAGCTGAGCTCATTGAAGTATTACTAGTAGTGATTCAGTTTGGTTTAAAATCGAGTAACAGAAAAAGTTAAGTCGGCAACATAAGTTAACTACACCTACATAATTCAAAATGGAGACATGACAAATATGATTAAATAGACATCATATGTTAATTTAATTAAAATGATTTGAATGATTCTCGGAGATACAATGGGAATTAATGATGGTGCTTCAAACTCCAACTAGGAAAACTCAAGTTAAAAAAAAAAAAAAAAAATCAGTGGTGTCGTCACGACCCTGAATCAACGTTAATATGGGAAATTACTGAAACCAATAGGTGGAACCAAAGAAGGACCTAGTCTATGTTTTCTCATCTAATATCCAAGAAGTCTAAAGTCATCCGGACTTAGTCTCATTTGACAAGCCATTGGAGAGGCTTAATTGCAACCTCACAATGGATGATACGAGTTGTGATTGATCATTTTCTTACTGTTATGTCACCGGGTGGTAATCAGAAATTGGAATATTTGAAGCACCATAAGTAGAAATGATTGGAACGGTATGGGGCTTTATCAAATTCCCAATGAGCCTACTGCCTTGCTGAGAATTCCAATAAATCGTATAAAATCTCATTCTAACGTGTCAGATTATGATAGACAAATCACTTGTTTTCAACTTTTTTTTTTTAACTTCCAGGAAAAAAAAAATGAGACCTACAGAAACATCCTCATTTTAAAAGGAGTAGATTTTCATGTATAGGAATGATACGATTACATTACATTTTCTTACAACAATATAAGCATGTTCCAAGGTTTTAATGTATTTCATATAATGTATCACATTTAAAATATATATGTATATAATCTTTTTTTTAACAGATTCTACAAAAAAAAAAAAAAAAAAAAAAAAAAAAAATTCTATTTGGAAACACGAATTACAAAAATAAATAAAAATCTGTCACCATCATTAAAAAGAAAAAGAAAAAAGAAAAAAACCTGAATTACAAAAAGTTACCTGTTTGTAACAATCTACAAGACATGTCATAAGCCACAAGAGTCACCTTCAAACTCTCTTGCATGCGCTTCCATGCACTCTCGAGATACAGACAATTTCCAGAGCTCAAAGTTTCGCGCCCTAAATTTTGAGATATCATAACTTTCTCATCTTAAATCCAATTTGAACCATATATACACCATTGGAAGGCTCCCGAAAAAAACTATAAAAGATGCCAATTTTGATTTTTTTTTTTTTTTTTCTTGCTGTAGAAAATTAATATGATTAAGGTTGAAAGTCCGCCACTGACTATGTTTGTCTAGAAATTTTCACGAGGATCATAGTTCATGTGCTATCCATTCAAATTTAACAAAATCGATCTTAAACAAATCCTTAAACGATGAAGATCCATACTTTGTGAAGTTTAACCTAATTTCCTCAAAATATATATTTGGAACTCATCTCACCCAAAAAATCGTAATATTTGCCAAAATATTTCAAATAATTGCATGAAAATACAACCCGTTTGAGATTCTTACCTCAAAAATTAAGTGGAAATCATTTTTCTATCATGTATTCATATTCTTTAAGGGTGAGATCCCCCTCTTTCTCCGCAGATCATTAAAGTATTAAAAAAAAAAAAAAGCAAAAAGTTTGATTAATGAAGCATATTCTTTAAGTGTGTGTGTGTGTGTGTGTTTTTTTTTTTTTTTTTTAATTAGATAGAATCAATTCTAAAATTGCTAATTATGCTTACACTTAAAAGCATCCAGATGGGGACAACTTTGTCATTTCTCAATTTGTTATTATTATATCTTTGTCTTTCCTTTGTGTTGTACGTGTGATAATGTTTGCTGCCAGTAGCTCGAAATTTAGATTCTTTATTATCATTAGATTCTTTATTATTAAAATTGCAACAAATATATATATATATATATATATATATATTATGAGATGCTAACTGTTGCTGTTCTTTTATTTGCTTTTAGATCAGAACCAATTAGTTCGAGCTATACTTGTTTTGTTTTCACGTAACAAAATAATGAAGATATCGATCCGGTCTCAATCACTCATGGTACGGGCACAATTTCCAATGAACTTCCGTTTGAGCTTCAAATTTTACATTTCAATGCTAATCATCAGACGAGTATATAGTTGCTATTAAAAGCTAAGCTGATCAAGTACTGTATAACGAAGGGTTTACTTTAGTGACTAACAAATTAATAAGGGAAAGTGACTTCGATAAAAGACAAATGACGAATCCCTATAGTGCTAATTAAGTCTAGAGATGTAGTATATCATGAAGAATTTCTGAAGGATCACTACTTGGAAGTGAGCTATATGAACTCGGTAATCATATGCTAGCTCAAAAAGAGATGAAAATTATTGTTTTGAGCACTTAAAATTTAGCATAATTAGATACTTAATTTGAGGAAAAAAGTTACACAAAGAGTCTGACGAGCAAAAAGACCTCTGATAAACTTAAAGCTGGTAAGGGGAACGGTTTTAAATTGAGCAACCTTTTTGTCCTTTTATTTTTTTTTTTGACTTTTTGGTTTTTTCTATTTTTTTTTTCTTTTTTGGTTTGTGGATATTACTTTACGAGAATTTACGTTTGTTTTACTGATACATAACTTGTGAATTTAGCAACTGACAAGGCATTTTCGAAGCAAGAAAATAACGATCTGAGGGTTGTGATGCGATCTGTTAGTTTCTCTAGAGATAAAAATCGAACAGCTTCATCAAATAGAGCTTTTTCTCAACTACTTAAAGTACTTGTATTGTCAAAATATTACACTTTTGTGACATTTTAATCAAACAAATTTGAAAAAAAAAATTTCAAAAAGTAAGTATCATAGTAGATACAACGACGGCAGTGAAAGCATAACAACTTTTTCAAAAGCCACAGAAATAATAATAATATAATAAAGGATGAAAACGTGATTAGAAACGACAAAATTCTTAAAAGACAGTAAATTACAAAGGAATACATGACAGTAAAAACTGAAAAGACCATAAGAACAATGAATGACAGTTTAAAGAAAAAATGGCAACATACGATGAGAAAATGGGGTGTCTATTTGATGCAGGAGCATCTTAAGCTTACTGCTTAGTCACTATTACTGATATTCTAGTCGTTTTATTATGGTTGTTGTTTACTGTCGTTTGCTTGAGTTGTTGCCGTTTTGGTTATGTTTGCTGCCTATTGTCATGTATTTGCCGTTTACTCCACTTGTTGCCGTTTTGGTTATTGGGCTTAATAGTCCAATTGTGTCATTGCCATATGTGCCGTTTAGAGTCTGTGATAAATACTCTCAGCTCTTCCTTTGTTGGCAGATTTTTGAATTGATTAATCGATATTGAAATTTCCCCAGCTTCTTTGTTTTTCTTTATGAACTCTCTGGAACTTAGGAATTCCTAGTTCCATCTTTCTCGGATTTTTCCTTGCAGGAACTTCCAACGAGCTCCTATGCCAGATTGGTATCAGAGACAGAAAGCTCGCTACTCTTCTGATGGCTGATGGTGGCAGTGGCTCGAACCCTCCTCTGGGTGTCAACCCCGACATCCAAGCTCTCTGATCGGCGATTCGTGCCTTGGACTTCAAGATTGACGCCAAGAATGATGCCTTGGCCGTCAATGTCCGGCAGATCCTCACCCTTTTGGAACAACACCCATGTATCACCCCTCAGCCCCAAATTCCCACTCAACCGACTCGGGAGTTTGCTACCCCTCCACCTCTATTTGCGACGCGCGAGTGTCGTCGTGACCAAATCCGACCAATCGAAACCCTAGTGTTCGATTACACTTACCACTTCAAACCACCCCACCCACTAGGAAATGGTTCGACTGACTCTTCCATCGACGATGAAGTGGAAGCCTGGGCGCAACAACCACCCAGGCACATAGGTAATTATCCTCGCCCTTTTCATCATAATGACCATACTAGGTATCGTTTGAAAATTGATATTCCGTTTTTTTATGGGCATCGCATATTGAGGATTTTCTTGACTGGTTGAAAACGGTTAAGACCTTTTTCGAGTACATGGAGGTCCCGCAGACAAATAGGTGAAGCTGGTTGCATATAAGCTCAAGGGCGATGTGTCTGCGTGGTGGGATCAATTGCTCACCAACTGACACCGGGAAGGAAAACGGCCAATTCACTCTTGGCACCGGATGAGACAACTTCTAAAAGCTCGATTCCTCCCACCTGATTATCAACAACGTCTTTACCGTCTGTACCATCAATGATAGTAGCGGGACCGAATAGTGCAAGACTATGCTGAAGAGTTTTATCGACTCAATGCTCGGACAAACATCTTTGAAACAAAGGATCAACAAGTCGCTCGGTTTGTTGGGGGTTTGTGTGAGCCGATTCAAGACCGGTTCTCACTTCAACTTGTATGGAAGCTCTCCGATGCTGTAAATTGGGCTCAACAGATCGAGGAGCAATTTGACCGCTCCAATCATCGCCAATCCTCTTACCGTCGGCTGCCTCCTCCATTGTCAATGGAGAAAAGTAAGTCATCACCTTCCTTAAGTACTACTGTTCCTAATCCTACAGCAACCAGTAATGAAACGCAAGTTTTGAAAGATAAAGGCAGAAGTGCTGTGCTCCCTACATCCCAACCTAACCCGTACACCAAACCCTTTCTTTTTAAGTGCTTCAAATGCCAACAACCTGGGCATCGTTCCAATGAGTACCCCCTTCGGTGACAAGTTGGTCTACTGGGTGGAAATCACCCTAGTGGTGACTATTATTCAGAGTGTGGGGATGAGTTTGCTGATGCTGAGTTAGTTCCTGGTGATGACGGAGATCCGGTTGTGTGCATCTTATAGAAGCTGCTCTTTGCCCCAAAACAAGCCCAATTGACACAACAGAATGCCATCTTTTGGACTCGTTGTACCATCAATACCAAAGTGTGCAACGTGATTATTGATAATGGGAGCCCTGAAAATGTTGTCTCCAAAGCACTGGTGAAAGCCCCCAATTTAAAAACGGAGAAACACCCTTGCCCCTACAAGATCAGATGGATAAAGAAAGGAGTTGCAACTAAGGTCCAAGAGGTTTGCACAGCTGCTTTTTCCATTTGGAAGTATTATGCCGACAAAGTT
>CM046387.1:25270144-25420987 GCA_025413485.1 Ficus microcarpa | reverse complement strand
AGTTGAAGAAGATTGGCGAGATTCCGCAACAAAAAATGTATGATGCACTTGATTTTACCCATGAAGAAGGCCCTTACAAGTCTCCTCAGGAGTTCTGGGATGGAGAAATTTAGAAACTCGTAACAAAAACAATTGGTTTGCTTTTTATTGAATAAAACTGATATGTGCAATTTGGTGCTTCTATTGTTTTTCATAATTTTATTGTTATTGGATTGTACCCTTCCAAGTTTGTTCTGCTATTCGTTTAAAAAAGTAAAATAAAATCAATTGCGAGAGGTTGAAAAATGGAAGAATACTCCTTAAAACAGACCTACTTTTTCCAGTATTAATTCAAAAAAAATTACTAATTTTATTAGTAATAACATTTTTACCCATGAGTGTGGGTGTCCGAGAGTACTTGCCCAACTGGATCAAAAAGCTCTGGTAGATTGGAATCCTTGTCGACGAAAAAATGCGCCAAAGTGGTTTTCTGCGTAAAATCTGTTCGGACAGGTTTGCATTCCCGGATAAAACGTCAACTTGTACCGTATCAAGAGCATTAATATGAATTGGAATAGAAAGAGGCCTCCACTGAGTGAGGAGCACACTGAGATCTTGTTACATATCAGAACCAGTCAATAAAAATTTACAATTTTCCTGTTTGTGGTTTTAGATTTTCCATGTGGGGTGTATGTCAAAAATTATTAAAGCTCTATTTTTTTGGTAATGTTGGTTATATTTTATACAAACAAAAATTTTCAGAATTTTGTCTGAGATCTTAGACTGTACTCTACCCATTAATATGAATGTTAGAAATATATTTTCATGACTTTAATCAGCATTTACTTTTAAAACATGAGTAGAAATGTGTTAATGAGAACTGAGATCATTAGGCAAATTTCTTGGGGAGTTCAGACGATAGCCAAATTTGTGGCTTTTTTTGGGTAAGGAGCAAAGGCTCAAGTTAGAGTACAAAGGATTATGAGCAGAGATGACTCTCCCTAATTAAGGGCCATTTGAGGGACTTTTGTTGACGAAATCTTGCTGTTGGGACTTTTGGAGTTAAGATGAGTTTTGAAAATGTAGGTTTGGGGTAAAAATTTTTGAAAAAAAAAAAAGTTGTTTTGGAGCTTTGTATTTAGTGGAAAAATAATGGGAAAAAAAGATATTTTAGGATGCGTGTTTTGTTGAATTTTGAATTAAAAAAATTATGAAACAGAAACCCAAAAGTCCTCCAAATGCCCATTTGCAAATTAGGCATTGTTCCACTATTTGGAGGAGTGCCCCCCAAATGGGGCCTAAGAGAAACGAAAATCTTCTTATATTTCAAACGTAAGAGCTCTTATTTAAATCCGTTGACTCCCACTTGCTGAGGTAGTCCAAAGAAGAAAACGGATCATTGACCAGGTTGCATACCTTAGGTTATTGGCTTTGATTGCTTTTTGGGTGTGTTTATTTTTCATGAAAGGGAAAGAGAAATGAAAGACTAAATGAATTTAGTAATCTCATATAATGCGAATAATATGAAAATTGATTATTAATATTTACACTCTTTTGATATTGATTTGGTTAGAGGAAAGAGTAATGTATAGAGATGACGCATAAAAGCTTTTATTTTAGATTAATGTCATTGATATTTTAGTTTTAGATTTCAACAAAATAGAGACGATGGGTCAAAGATTGAGAAAATATGTTTTGACAGAAATTTCTCCCGCATCGGTAAAGAGTAATGTACTAGAATACCACCGGTAATCTATCAGATGTTGCTGGAACCTATTATGATAATTGACATCTCTGATAGACATACTGTTTGCCAACGCCACTCGTCTGACAGTAATAAGTGTATTACTTCTGATTAAAAAATCTTGTAGATTAATTTTTTGTTGTCAACATAAGTGGCCCGACATCTCTGACTCTGTCAAAAAGTAATTTGCTTGATTATTTTTGACTAAAAATCTAGGTAGTTGAACATCTCTTGCTCATGTTGTTGAAGATTTGATAATCTACTATATATATTGTTTTGTTTTTAATCTATAAGATTATTTTTTTTTAATTTTTCTTAGTTTTACGAGATTATTTTTCCTTCTCTTGAAACATATAAAAAGAATACATTTAACTATCCAACTATCCACATTTATTTAAATAAAAACAGGCATGTATATTCATGCTATAAATTTCTTCCTAAACAGTGTAGGGTCCATCTTTAATGGTGGAGAGTTTTTCTTTGAGGGAACAGACTCTTCATAGAAAGTTGGTAGAGAAGGTTTTTATTTATTTGTTTGTTTATTTTTTTTTTTATTGTTTGTTGGAAATATCGAGAAAAAATTTTCTTATGTCTAATAAACTATGTTGAAAATTTTGAAAATCTGAAACATTAATTAATTACAAGTGACGAATCTATGCCAGTGTTAAAGATGCATCTGAAATTTTCGAATTTAAGAACAAATCAAGACATATCAAAATTTGTTCACTTGAGATGTTTAGGTTGGTACATAAAAGTTTTATTGGTTAGTTAGATAAATGAGTTTTACCTTGTCTAATTGTCCTTGACTGTTAAAATCCTTCCATTATCCTCCATCTCTTTTGTTCCTTTCACTTCTCTATCCTATCACACACTCTGAACGTAGGGAGTTGTGACAACGCCAAAGTTTTGATAAAGTGGAAAAATAATAACAAGTTTTAATTTTTAGAAATGGTACGCATATGGGATTAGACAGGGACGGGACTGTGTATTTTTTGTGATCATCACAATAGATGGGACAATCTAGGAAAGGCTAATACCTAATAAAAGGAGGAATCTGCGAAGTCACCTAGTTTAGAAGATAGGCTGCTGTAGACAATGATTGTGGAGTGTAGTAGAAAGTTAGAAACTAAATGTTCCACATAAAAAGATTGTTAGATAAGTAATGTATTTGTAAGTCTTTATAATGGCACTGTCAGTGATGGGTCTATGAGTTGAATTCAGTGGGCACAAATATAGTCTAAATTTTTACCCTAAAATAATAGAAAATCTTCTCACATTTTCTAGTAATAGTTTGTCATTAAAAATCTGCGTATGTAGAAAGTATCATGTATATTAAAATTCAAATACTACAATATAGTATGATAAAATTGAAAAAGTTAACATATTATAAAGTATTTTAGATGGAGAAAAAAATTGATTTCAGCGGGGAGTATGAGGAGGAGAGAGCCATTTACTATGAAACTAAAAAGATTATCAGAAAAAAATAACTAAAAATACTCTAAACAAAAAATAGGGAATTGAAATTTTTATTTTTATTTTTTTAACAAACCATTAAAAGAAAAACTAAACATATAAAAATGTTAGAAACGAAGCCTAACTATAATTAAAATTGAAGTTGAAACGACTTTCATACTCATCATTCACAAGGCTATATTACAAAAACTTATCAGCATATTAAACTTGAAACGCATTAATATCGTTTCTACGGTGGAGCACGAGCTCCCACTTGCCTGGATTCGTCAGTGCACACAGTACTACGTTATCATCTCATTAGCGCTCCAATTATTTTATAAACTTGTATGCGTGTTTCTCCACGAGATGATGCGTGTTTCTAATATTATGTAACAACCTCTCAAAAATTTTGTTTTGTTTTTTCTTCTTTTAAGGTGGAAATAGTAAAATAAAAGATGAAATTTATAGTAGGACATTTTAAATTTTACACTCCTAGTTGGAAAAGTATAATTATCATTGTCGTCTCTTGGTTTAACATTAGAATGCATGACAAAATGATGATCCTAAACATGGCAAATCGCAAGACGCTTTTTTTAAATTACAAAAAAAAATTTTTTCCTCCAATTCAAAGTACTATGTTTTTGGGAGAATTTCAGATTGCATTATCTAGGCTAAATCAACTAAAACTGACGAGGCAATAAACAAAGGACAATAGTCCACAAAACTACAATCCAAAGAAAGACCAAACACTGAGGTAGCTGCTAGGGTGTGAGCCACTCCAATTGCTCCTCTAAGAACATTAAAACAACAATTAAAAACAAAACATCTAGACAACTCAACAATATTAGCAATTAACACACTGTCTTCACCATTGGTGACAGATTTTGTACCTTAGAAGCCAAACGCACTGCATCCATTTAAGCTATCTCGATCTGCAAACCTAAATCCCGAGCAAAGGAGAGGCTTTCCCAAAGAGCCAGACATTCGACAATATGGGGCAAGAATAATCGAGTCACACATCTCGCAAAGCCAGCAACTACCATACCCTCAGAATATCTAATTATAGCCCTAATGCCAACCTCCTCGTTTCCAATGCGTACTGAGGCATCTACATTCAGTTTCAAAGAGCCACCTATTGGTTTTTTCCACGTTATTTTATTATCAACAGTAGGTGAACTGACCACTGCAACTTCAAGTCTGAAACATTGCTGGATATCGCCAAACATTCTACCCACTATTTCCATCACACTCTGGGCATCAATTACATGATTGGAATGAACATATTCCTCGCCCTCCAAATAGCCCAAGCCATACTAGTTAAAAATTTCTAGCTCCTCTCCGGATCCTTTCTCAGAAAACTCTAAGCCCACATTTGGCATCCAAGTTTGACTCCAATTAAACTGTACTTTTTCATCTCAATTTTTGTCTTTTTTCTGAAAAGTCAATAAAACTTATAATGAATTTTTAAAAAGTCAACCAAGTCAAACTTAAAAATTTTATCTCATCTCAAACTCAACATAAACACCAAATGAATCCTAGACAAAGCCCAGCAAATGATATAGCCAAGGAACATCCCGACTTGGATTAGAGGACAGAGGAATCCCAAACATCCCTAGTGCTTGGACACTCTCACAAGCTATGCCAAACTGACTCAACCCCTTCGCAACATTGTGTCCATCTATTCAAACATTTCGCACCCCTTTTATTGAGAATAACAAAACAGTGGAGGACTCCATGAAAAGCCTATCACAACAAGATTTTTACCTTGCTTGGTAATTTCAAACTCCAAAGTTTTTCCCCATAAAGCCTTATTGACCGCTGCATTGGATGATCATTCCAATCCTTTAGCCTCTTGATAACTCTATAAAATAGAGTTATTTTACCACTTCTGTGCATGTAAATTGGTTATGTTCTTGAGCATTTTAATAAATATTAGGTTAATTTAGTTTAATTTTGCATAATTTTGATTTAGATTAGTTTATTTTGATTTTGTGTAATTTAATTTAATTTTGTTTAATTAGTTTAATATTAACTTCAATATGTTGTTTTTAATTTACCCATCTAAATAATTAATTTTTTCATTTATGTATAATAATTAAATGAGAATGGGCAAAATGAGAATTTTGGACTCAAACTGGGACAGGATGGTCATTAAAATGCCTATAAATGAGACAAAATTTGAAATTAAGTGGGGTTCATCTAAAAACTGACATGTGTCCCATTGTTAAAGGAAGTTAAATCTCCTGCAGTGCATTCCACCAAGTTAGTGTGCACTTGTGGGCTTCATCCAACGTTGAGCTGCCACGTGTCACCTAAAAAAAAAGTTGTGTGCGTCACAGCTGGACCCATCACCAAGAGAAAGAAAAGCAAAAGGAAAGGAAGAGAAGTTTGGGTGGAGGCGTGGAACAGGGGCCAAAAACCGAGAAGAAGAAAGAAGGGAAGAAAATCATGAAGAAAAAGATGTCCCACTCTAAAATACCGAGACATTTTAACATGATAGAAGTTTCACTCTTTAGCATCTCAAAAGGCATAATTCCAAAACGTGAAAACTTAAATAATAATAATAATAATAATGGAGTGGAGGAACAAAAGCTTTCACTCAAATTTAGTATCGAGAGAAAAGAAAAGAAAAGAAAGAAAATTAGAATTCAGCCGATCAATTGCAAACGAACAAAAAATAATAAAAAGAAACTGTCATGTATAGATGGTAAATAGATCCAAATTATAAATCAGATTTATTAATACATCTTGAAACCTTTTCTTTTCGTATATGAAGTCTATCAAGCTTTTTACTTTTTTATTTTTTCTAGATAAGTGATTATGTCCTTTTAATGTTATCGAGCTCCTCCAATTCATCCCCCATCTTGAAATCATAGTCTCCACTTCTTTCCAATCAAGTGTTTAATTGTCGAATTTTTGTCATGACTTTTCATTCTAGTGTCCCAAACCTCTTCGGCTATATTTGAAGGGAGATCAAAATTATTTTAATATTTATTTTTACATTATTTCTTGATTTGACAAGTGTGAATACTCCTACATGAAAATAATTAATCTAGCTATTGCCTTTATACTCATATTTTTGGTTAACCAGTTGGACAGTGTAGAATAGATAAATAAAGGAACAACAAAAAAACTACATATAGAATAAATAAAATTTTAAATTCCTTTTATATCTAGTAAGAGATACCTAATTTTTATAAATTTTCGAGTATCTTGATTTAAGAATTTCTAATATTAAGTATGGTTTAATAATGATCACATAAGTCGAGTCATTATATCTAATTTAATATTATTATGAAACTACTATCGTTGAAATCAATAATAAGAAATCCTATTGGGATCTCCTTTTCCAGTGGGAAGGATCGTCATAGTATAAATAAGAAGATAGAATTAGAAAAAAATATAATTCAAAGGATCATGATTAAATAATTAAGTGGAACGATGAATATTGAATTGACATGTACGTCAACTTAACCTTTGTTTTTTATTCATTTCATTTGTTTTTCTCTATGACATTATGAGTTTGGAAAGTACTGTTGGGAAGTTTATGGGAAGCTTTAAAGTCGTTGCAAAATACCACTAGTTTTTTCCTTTGACGTTGAAATTTTGGCTCATAATTTGCATAATAAATTGTTCAAATGTCAATTTTCATGGCAAAAACAAATGGCACATACGACGTAATCAAGACATTTTCAAGCCATGCACGTGTTTTCATGTTTGAACTCTTCAGGTAAATCTAGTGAACATAAGGATAAAAATTAGCATAGGTCGTCATACACGCAAACACACACATGTATATATATGTATATACGCCACAGAAGTCATGAAGATTTCTTCTGCAATTCGTTTAATAATGCTGATAGTGCTGTTAGCAGCCAACATTTTTGGAACACAAAATCATTCGGCCAACGCTGCAGTTGCGTATGATATATATATATATATATATATATATGGGGCCTTTTAGCGTGTCGTAATTATTTTTTTCTGGCATAATGCCAGAATTCATTTTTTGACCGTTAGATTAGGAGATCTCTTCATGGTGCTTCAAGCTTTATTCTTATTTTATTAATGTTTTTAAACTTATTATATAAGTCCTCCAAGAAGACCGCCGCCACCTCAACATTTTTAACCATCAATCATATCCTAATTCATACCTGAACATACTATTATAAGATATTTGCACTAATTCTGTGGGTTGATTAAATTAAAGTTGTCAATATTACCCAAAAAATAAAAGAATATATTATCCAGCCTAAGGAAACTTAAACGACATGGATAGATTCTGCATTTACCTTCCACGAAAAATCTCGTTTATCTAATAATACCCCTTTTATATTAGAGTTAATCAGCATGAGTAATACTTAGTAAATATATCAAAACTCAAATGAAAGTATGACAGTACTTGGTCCAAAACAAACTCCAAGAAGGTCGTAATTTTTTTTTTTTAATCTTTATCATAAATTTTTTTGAAAAATTTCTTTTCATTTTTAAAATTATAATAAAAACATAGGTGTACTGCTTCAGCTCGTGATCATATGTTATTACTTTTATGAACATGACTTGTTCAAATTAGTTGACCATGTGAAAGCAAAAGCTTAAACAATTATTATAGTAATGAGAACAACTTAATCAAATTAGTTTAACACAATTACGGATCTAGCATTGGAATATACAAAAGACACACACAAAGACATAATTGTAGACTTGGAAATCTACGGCCAAATTAAAATTGTCAATTATTTACAAATAAGAGTTAGTCATTAAATAGGGACAGTTGAGAAATTTAAGGGGCAAGAATAATCATCAGAAGATAAATAACAATAAAGAGTAAATAATAATAATAATAACAATAATAATAATAATAACCCCACAATTTATAAAGATTCGTTCTAAAATGAGCTTGTTTTCTGTGTCAATTTATAAGAATTGATCATGTCTTTTTGTTAAATATTACCTGATTATTATAATGGTTGTCTCTCTCATCAATATAGTAATGACCTAGTCATTTTATTACTCTATGTTTATAAAAAGGTATATTATCAACATATCTCATATAATGATGCATACCATATTGACTAGTGCCACAACATACCTGTTCTTTGAACAAATGGTGAAATGGCACAATCAAAAGCACGACAGAATTAAGAATTGTTGAAGAAAAAAATTATATTACAAAACAGAAACTGATTGATAGTCCGTGCATGATTACGGGATAAAAAGCATATTACGTTAATATCAAATCACAATCACAAAACTAGGAAACAAAATTTTATTTAAAACTGAAATTTTAAGTGGAACGGATGCTTATTGGTAATTAATAAAAACCATATCGGCATTTACAAATTCAGAAATAACTGAAGGATAAGCATCCAACCAAAAACTTTCTTAAAAATAGATTAACTATGCAAAAATGAAAATAGAAAAAGCAAGTTATTAACTTAAAATTTTGACCCACAAAATAAGAAACTGAAATTATATTTAAAAGATGGAAATTCGTAATCTCACAAAAAGAAGGGGAAAAAAAAAAAAAAAAGGGAAACAACAATAGAAAAAAAATCCTTCAACTTCCTTAAAAAATAGGAAGCACCGTACGTGAAACTAGAAAACGAGATCCCATTAGAAAAAGAAAATGGGAAATAATATCATAATTAAAAATAAATTTGGAATGTATCATTAACTGTCTTCTCATCTTAATAAACAATATTCTTTCTCGTAAATGAAATCTAAAAATTAAAACAAAATATTTAAAGGGAAAAGTACCTCAATAACATAAATTTGAAGACTATACCAACGTGACACAACAATTTAATATTAGACCAACATAAAATTAAATTAAAGTAAAGTAAATTTTATGTTATGCTAGTTTATACGAAAGAATTTGTGTCATATTAATTAATAGATGAAAAAAAATGTGACTATTTAAGTAATTTTCTCGTATAAAGAAATGATCACGCAAGCATAAAACGTGGAGGGGTAAAAAAGGCATAGAAAAAGAAAACTTCTTAAAATTTTTTCGAATTTGTAAACAAGTGAATAATGTTTATTTTTTAAAAGGGCTAAACCTAAGTAAATTATAGAAAGCCGAAAAGAAATGTTGAAGATCTGTGGGGACACATGTGGAAAAATACAAAAAACTAATAATATATATATATATATACGTACATATATTTAATTCCACTACGTCAATACGTCACTTGGTTGACTACGTGAAAGCTTTCACGAATCACATTAAACTAGGAAAACTCAAATAAATATTACTAAAACCTTTGAATGCTTTAACGAATCACATTAAAGTAAGAAAACTCAAACAAAGACTACGGAAAACTCAAATAAATACTACTGAAACCTTTGAAGTAATAAGGTTTTGGCAGCTACATTCATAAGAAAATAAGAAAGAGATGGCGATGAGCATCCCCGAGTTGCCACTCGGCTCGACTAACAAAACAATTCCTTGTCTAGGCTTTGGCACACTCACATCTCCATTCTTAGGATCTGACGCTACGAAAGAAGCCGTTATCCAGGCGATCAAAGTGGGCTATCGACACTTCGATACTTCAGCCGTTTACCGGACAGAGAAGCCTATCGGCGAGGCGATAACCGAAGCTCTTTCCCGTGGACTCATCAATTCTAGGGATGAGCTTTTCATCACCTCGAAGCTTTGGCCGAGCGATGCTCACTGGGAGCATGTTTTGCCCGCTATCCAGAATACACTCAAGTAAGATCAAATCATACCAAAGCATATCTTACCTTAGGCAAGGGGTTCATTCTGTTGAATGTATTGCAATATTTTATTTCTTTTTTCTTTTAAAAAATTTAGGTTTTAGATGAAAAAACCGAACTATAAAGCCTTACCTTAGGCAAGGGGCTCGTTTTCTGTTGACTACTCTTTGACATGTTTTATGTTTTCCTTTTTCTTTTCGGCCATAGAAATCTTAGGTCTGGTTGATTTGGAGCTTTTAAGCCAAGATCTTCTATTTTGTACTATCGGTAGAAACTTATTTTTAACTGTTAGATTACATTTTAGTATATGAGTATGTCAATAATTTATAATATTCTGGTATATAAAACTATTTCAGTCATGGATCATACCATTAAAAAAAAATCAACAGCTAAAGCATCCGTTTCTACCTATAATCTAAGATTGGAGGTCTTACTGAAGAAATTCCACCTTTTGTTTTCAGCAATCTTGGATTGGAGTACCTTGATTTGTATCTAATCCATTGGCCAGTTGCTCTGAAGGAACCGGGGAAGCATGTCTTTCCTTTCGATAAAAAGGATCTTCTTCCGATGGACTTTAAGTCCGTGTGGGAAGCTATGGAAGAGTGTCAAAGGCTTGGCCTCACCAAGTCCATAGGCGTTAGCAATTTCTCCTGCATAAAGCTTGAGAACTTGCTTGCCGGAGCAAAAATTCCTCCGGCTGTCAACCAAGTAAGTTTTAAAACAATCTATCGGTATATGTGTGTGTTTTTGTGTGCGTGTTTGTGTCGATGATATTCTTGTGTTTTGGGACAATCTAAGGTGGAGATGAGTCCTGATTGGCAGCAGAAAAAGTTGAGAGAGTTTTGTGCGCAAAAGGGCATTGTTATCACAGCTTACTCTCCTTTGGGGGCTAGAGGTGCAGCTTGGGGAACAAACAGAGTCATGGACAACGAGGTCCTAAGAGAGATCGCGAATGCAAAGGGAAAAACCGTTGCGCAGGTATGTGTGTGTGTGTATTTGCCAAATTTTATGGTAAGATCATTGAAAAGGTAAACAGCTTCCTTGAAAGTAGGTTTAGGACAATGCACTTAAAATCGAATCCTACCTTGTTCAATTATTATGGCCCAAAATTGGAAGACTATTCAATAATAAATCTTTCTGTAAATGAAGATTTGTCTGCGATGGGTGCACGAGCAAGGTGTGAGTTGTCTTGTGAAGAGCTTTAACAAGAACAGAATGAAAGAAAACCGAGACATATTCGACTGGCGGCTAAGCTCGGAGGAGTTGAAGAAGATTGGCGAGATTCCGCAACAAAAAATGTATGATGCAGTTGATTTTACCCATGAAGAAGGCCCTTACAAGTCTCCTCAGGAGTTCTGGGATGGAGAAATTTAGAAACTCGTAACAAAAACAATTAGCATGCTTTTTAATGAATAAAACTGCTGTGTGCCATTTGGTGGTTCTATTGTTTTTCATAATTTTATTGTTATTGGATTGTACCCTTTCAGGTTTGTTTTGCTAGTCGTTAAAAAAAAAAATAAAAAAGAAATAAAATCAATTGCACGAGGTTGAAAAGTGAAAGAGTATTCCTTAAAACAGACTTACCTTTTCCAGTACTAATTAAAAAAAATTACTAATTTTATTAAGGATAAAATTTTTATCCATAAATGCAGGTATACAAGGGTACCTGCCCTTAATGGGATGGGTATGGAAGATAGAATATAGATATAAAGACGGGTTTGGGAGTAAGATTAATACTTACATCGGTACGGAGCGGGGATGGGATGGGGGAAGCTCCCTCTACCCACATCCTCCCCACTTATATTCACGCATATAAAAATATATCTTTATATTTTTTTTATTTAAATTTTTAGTATTTTAATATTTTAGTTTTTATTATGAGTTTAGTTTATAGATTCCTGTAGTTTGGATTTGTTTTTAAAATTTAATTTTTTTTTTCAATTACATTTGTAATTATGTTGCTAAGTTTTATGAAGACATTGATGAAAACTCTATTGAGGATTTTTATCTTTTTAATTTTTATTAAATGGTTATAGTGTGGATATAATGCTCCTCGTAGATATCATCCACTCCTGTACTTGAATTAAATCAGGCGAGTATGAGGGTGGGTATGATTGTGTAGAAAGGGTGAGTCTAGGGTGGGGGAAGCGTATCCATCCCCACCTTGCTCCAGTTCTACCCCTAAATTCTACAAAACTTTGACTATATGTTAAAAAAAAAAAAAAAAAAAGTAGGACCATTTACCCACAAATTCATATTGAAGTTTGCCACGATGCTTACGAACGGCCTGCTTCAAAGGATGATACCAAACGGCAATTAGTATAAGGCTTCAAAAGAACGACAGCAAAACAAAGCTAATTACAAGCAACAAGAGTTCAGTCGTAATTTTCCCCAGAATCCCCACAGTTTCTTGAATCCCAAACAGAAATAATCCCCAGAAATCAACAGACAAGAAATCACACAAGCAGGAACACACAACACACCAATCTGAGCAACCTCTAACAGAGATTCTTCATTGATCATAAGTGCAAAGAACAAATCACTCTCTAGTCTATGAATCCCCTAGAGAGAATTGCAAAGAACAAGCCTAATCACAGAATAGAATACTGACCTCTTTCTACTAACTAACTCCCTTTGATATTCTGTTACAAGTATTGTTACACAGGCACCATTAATCCTATACATCAATATTCCTATAAGCTCTTCTATCTGCCCTCTCTCTCAACGCCACGTCATCAGCTTCGGTTATTACAGTTAAATCCAAGCCAATATTTTACAAGTTCTTAAGTAGCTAACTGAGAACTAACTGAACGACACGGCAATACGGTTATTGAAAGAAAAACGACACAAGAAAGCCCATAACAGAATTGGCAACGACTACAAAACGAGTGCATGCTATGCTCTTGCATTAGAGACTCCCTCTTCAAAAATATGCGACCTCGAAACCTCAATGAAAGGATTGCATGGAAGGGAGGTCTAGAGGAAGCACCAAACACTCGTAGAAATTAGTCATTAAGCCACATTAAATCTTTTCGGAGCGATGTCTAGACCATAGAGGTTAAAAGTACTGGTTTTTGATGTCGGTTTAAAAGCAACATTAAATGTATACTTTAGACGTAGCTTTTTTAAAAATCAACGTCTACAGTGACTATTATTAGAAGTCACTTATAAAAAAGTAACGTCAAAGAGAAAAAAAAATATAAATCATTTTTGATTTTTGATTTTCAAAATTTTCTTCGCTACAAAAATTTAAAAAAAAAAAAAAACAAAATGAATCATTTTTAATTTTTGATTTTTAAAATTTCCCTCCTTACAAAATTTTTAAATTAAAAAAAAAATTAAAATTGGATTAAATATTACAAATCCCACGAATTTTTTCCAAATAATAACGTCAAGAACGCAAAATTTTCCAGATCCGAAGCATTCATTAACTAAAACCAAAGTAGAAATCAAGACCAAAAACAACTATATATGAGGGAAAAAAATTATAAAATTACAAGATATAAATCCATGATTTTATTAAAATTTAAAAAATACAAGTCAGTAAAAAAACAAAAAAAAAAAAAAAACAAACAAAAACAAAACAAAAGCATAAACTGATAAAGGGGTGTTTGGTTGAATGGTTTAAACCATTCAACTCAAACTTTTTTTTGTCTTTTCCTTCAAAATTTTTGTCTTTTTCTCAAAAAATTTTTTTGTCTTTTCTGAAAATTCAAAAAAATTTACTATTGAAACTTAAAAATCTCAACTCAAACTACTCCACCAAACGAGCCTAGCCTAATATCAAAGTCTACAACCCACTTTGTTCAACAAGAAATTTATTTGAGGGAAAGTCACATTATCATCTCAGCATTGTTCCTTGCTTGAACACCGACATTATGTTGCTTGAAATCTGCACAAAGAAAAGAAAAGAAAACGAAAAAGAAAAAGAAACACAAGTCAGACCTACACGCAAATTGCCATCTTCCACCAAAACAGAACACTTGATTCACACAAACCCACGTTCGAAAACTCGACATTTCAAAATCCAAATACCAAAAGTCATATATGTTTTCAAAAGATATATTCATATACACAAACCCACGTTCTCCATTTCGTCGGTTTCATGAATTGTTGTGCAGCAGTTTGCAAAAGCCCAAACCTAGACAGACAGAGAAAGAACAAAAGTCATTAGTAGGACTAGCCGAAAATCCCAAAACATAATTGAAAAT
Organism: Ficus microcarpa; assembly: GCA_025413485.1. Lineage (NCBI taxonomy): Eukaryota > Viridiplantae > Streptophyta > Magnoliopsida > Rosales > Moraceae > Ficus > Ficus microcarpa. Next base: position 25,406,881 of record CM046387.1, on the reverse strand, counting down.
CTGAGAAATAGAGAGCAAAATGGTATTTGAAAAAGTTAAAAAAAAAAAAAAAAGAAAAAAAAACAAGGGGGGAAAAAGAACAAGGAAAAGGGGAATTGAGATTGACATACAGATCGATTGTGAGAGAGAAAGAGAGGAGAGAGAGAGAGATGTGAACGAGGAGAGAGAGAGACGTGTTCGAGGTGGAGAGACGTGAGAGAGTGGGGAAGAGTCTAGGAAAAAAAAAAAGAAAGAAAAAAAAAAAAAAAAAGAAAAGAAGAAGAAGAAAATAAAGAAAGAAAAGAAAACTAAAATGAAAGAAAAGGACCCCATCTTTGGCGCCCGTTATTTACCCCAAAACAAAGTTGAGGGGTTATATTTTTTTGGGGAGAGTCTCTAAAAATAAATAACTAAAATAAATTAATTGGGACTAAAAAAACAAAAAACAAAAAAGAAAAGAAAAGAAGAGGTCATCATCTTTAGTGCCCATTTATTAATGAATTGAGGGGTTAAATCTGATGTGTGGGTATAATATGTGTATGAGTTTTTTTTTTTTTTTTTTGTTCCCCCACCTTACACTTACATTTATAACAATCGGCACTTCGTGTCCAATCTAGTGCACGGATATAATCCATATAAAAGACTTCTAGCAATTTCCAAACCATCTCTCTCCACATAAATATTATTTTCTAATTTTTTTCTTTCTAAAACAACACATCCAGGCTTTCTTTAAAAAAAATTTGTTTATTTATTTATTTTTATTATAATGGGAGGCCTTTTAAAAGTCAATTAAAATAGTTATCTAATATGTAAATAGTAATATTTGTCAATATCTGAATAAGTTTTGTAAATGATAGGTCTCAATTTAATTATTAAAAAATTATAAATTTGTTTTTCTAAAAAAAAGAAAGAAAAAAAAGACTTTCTTATGTTTACGATTACTATGAGAGAATAAGTCTCAATTTAATTATTAAAAAACTCTAAATTTGTTTTTCTTAATAAATGTTTATGATTAATTTCTTAATAATCTTAAAATACATAGTAAATTGTTGTTGTAGGTAATTCTATGCCTAAATTCCTATAAAATATTGAGTTCTTGTCTCCTTATATCTAGAAATTCAATAAGCTAATGTGAATATGTTTGTATCATTCTCTCTCAACAAGGAAACGATGAAGGAAAAAATAATTCATTCAACTGATCATGAATATTATTATTAAGTATTATGATATGAATCATTCGCCTTAGAAAAAGAACAACCTTAATTAAAGCATCTCTCTTAACAAAGACAATTAGATAAACAAATTGCTATATGCTAAATATTGAAAAAGAAAAAGAATAATGATCCTATATATGTTAGAGAACGTATGAACTAATGGTCATTATAGCAAAATCAAGAAAAACTAATATCGATTGACATAGCTATTTACATTTTCACATACACATTTCACTTAAATTTAGCCTAATTTTTTAGACGTTGGTTTTAGAAAAATGATGACAAATGCATTTGATGTTGCTTTGTTAAAAGTGACGTCAAAAGCTTTTTAAATTGTCACTTTAAACTCGTTTTTAAAAAAGTGACTATGTATTAGTGATATTCAAACATTTAACATCACTTTATTAAAATTGACATTAATGACCACTTTACACGTTGCTTTTGAAAAAATGATGTTGTATCAATGATGTTTATGTTCTTTTTCTACTTTCATATATATATATATATATATATATATATATATATATATTTAAGCTACAAGTTGTTTCTCCAATTCCCTAAACAACATTTGTTGGTACTAGATCTTTCAAACATATTCCTCTTTCTTCTTCTTTCTTCCTTTCTCCTTTTTTTCCCTTGGTTATTTTTTTTTTCCAACTTCTAATTTTCCTGTTCTCCATTGGCATATTTTGGTCTCTTGAAGTTGTTCCGACCACAAAGAAACTTACTAGATATTTATTTTTAACCACATGAGAAAATCTAAGTTTATTAACCAAAATGGAATGAGAATTACTTGATTGGTGAAGTTGGAGTTCAAAAATATCCTAGTATTTCACTTATGTTATAAATTTTAGAAATTTTTTGCAAATATTAAATTAATACTTTCTGATATGCAACGAAACGTGTACGAAATCACAATATTTGACAAATTAAGCATAATGCTTGATTTTCTAGGGATCATCAGTGCAGAAAATCAAAATTGTCAATTTAGTATACAGTTTATTAACCGAAGCAATATAATAATCAAAATAATTATAAACAACATGCTCATAAACACCGATTTTTATGTGGATGCCTATATAGAGGACAGTAAAATTTGAAGATCTTTTTTTGTTATAAAAGGGTCTTATATGGACACTATAAAATTTCTCAACCCCTCTCCCCACGTCATTAGATCAAATGTTCTTACGCAAAAACATTAGTTGTTCCCTCTCTTTCAGTTACAACAAAAATTAAAAATTAAAAAAACAAAAAAAGAAAATGAAATATTTGAAAAGCTTATTGGAAGCTGTTAATTATGTTGTTCATACAATACAAGATAAAATTGCAGTACAAAAAATTAAATTAAAAAAAAACGTTACACAAGAGTCCGTATTACATTAATTGTTGATCAACAAGCATTTGAAAATTTGTTTGAAGTTATTTAAATAAATGATGAGAAATAACAAATAGTGTAAGAATGACTGAGGATATCCCAATTTAAATTGACACCCTTTTAGCTACTCATTCCGCATCAACCTCCTCACTCAATATAATTAAAAATGAAAAGAAAAAAGAAGATCTTAAGTTTGTTTGAACATATATAGATCAACCACCAACATTATTAGAAGTTAAAAAAAAAAAACATTATTACGAATAGGTTAGTTAATATAGGAGGGGCGTATATGGGGTGCTTACGTACAAAAAAAAAAAAAAAAAAAAAAGAAGTAAAAAGAAAAGGAGGGTCTTAAATTTGTTTGAAAATATACAGATCAACTACCAATAAAAACATTCAAAACTCATGTTTTTGGTGGCGGCTACGTTCTGTAAAATTTGAGACTTTTAAAATTGGGCTTCCATCTTAAAATATCAACATATAAAGTGTAGTGACTTAATACTCTTAAATGTATGTTATTGTTGTTATATTTTTATGATATTGGACTGAATCTTTTTTTACCTTTAACACACCTCCGCAAGATGATACATTCTTTAGAATCACTAATATTTTATCAGAAAGATTAAACCACTCATTTGAATTTTTTTGTTTCGATACTATGTGAAATTTGAGACTTCTAAAGTATTGAATACCCATTGTAAAAGATGAAACATGTTAAGTGAAGTGACTCAACATGTATACACTCTTATAACTCTGTTGTTGTTGTTATCGCTTTACGTTTGATTTCTATTTACTCAGAACAGTCATTGTAATCCTGACAAGAGAAAAATCCAAAATCAGTCGTCAATTTTGAATGTTTATACAAGACTAGTAAGTGATATGTTCATACGTATCAAATCAACTTTGAGAAGGAAGCCTTCTCGATTTAAATTGTTTCTTTTAAAAAACGTGGTACTAATTTACAAACCACCAACAAAACCTTTTCGTATGTAAACAGATAGTCATCTTATGCTAAGACCACGTCATCGCTCAACATTGATGCTATTATCTCTTAGGCCTAACTCCGTTCCATGATTATAAATGTACACAACAACAACAACACAACAACAATATATAGACATTAACCTTAATATCAACCTATGTCATATGTGAATTATCATTTTTATCGATTAAATAATTATTATATCAATTAAAATTAAAAGATAGCATTTATGAATTATATATAAAAAGATGACAACTCACTGTTATAGGAGTTGATATTAGAATTGATGTGCCTTATTTTATATATTGTTCTCTTTTAACCGACACCCTTTTAAAATGGCATGTCTAATTTTTTGTGAATGTTATTATGAAAACCAATTGATTCTAGTGTATAACAATCTTTAGTATACTTTTTCTTTACACTAATAGTTCCAAATCTTCACGTTACAATATTTTAAATAAAAAGATATATGTATATCGATTAGTAGTTATAAGATGCTAAGTAGAATATTACAACTGCCTGACTTGTCTGGCCATCAGACATGAAACATTTCCATATATATATATATAAATGTATATATGTCTAAAATTGTTAACAAATTCTAAGTAAAATATTATAACTATGGGTGTACATCGAATTTATAAATTCTCTCAATTCAATCTAATCTGATGGATATTGGATTGGTTTTAAAGACTAACGGATTAGTAATGTATTGAAATTTTGTCAATTAAAAAGTTACAGATTGTTGATTCACGTGAATCTGTAAAATCCGCAAATCTAAATGAAATGGGAGTTGGGCTAAAATGGTAAAATGAGCCGAATGAAATAATATGTCTAACAGAAAGATAAAACAAATAAGGGCATGGGTCCTAGGCTTAGAATTTTGACTAAGTCTAAACTAAAAAACTAATACGGGATATGAAAATTGAATATAAATAATAAAAAACTAAGCTCATTTTAAGTATAAGTAGTGATTAATAAGTTTAGTTATACTTGAGTAATAAAAAGAGTTAAGTCGGCAATATAACATTAATTACATATATATATTTAACATGGAGAGATGACAAATATGAGTAAGTAGACTTATCATATATTAATTTAATTAAAATGATTTGAATAATTTCAGAGATACAACAGGAACTAATGATGGTGCTGCAAACTCCAACTAGGCAACCCAATTTAAAAAAAAAAAAAAAAAAGGGATCAGTGTGGTGTCTTCACATCTCCGAATCAAGTGGATGATGTGGTAAAATGTATGATCGACTTGATTTTACCTGCAAAGAAGGCCCTTACAAGTCACCTCAGCAGTTTTGAGAGGGAGAGATTTAGAAATTCCTAACAAAAACAATAAGTATGCTTTTTTATGAATAAAACTGATATGTGCACGTTAGGGCTTCTATTGTTTTTCCTATATTGTTATTGGATTGTACTAGGTTTTTATTGCTATTGCATTTTTAAAGAAAAATTCAATTGCGAGGTGTTGAAAAGTGAAGAATACTATGGAAAATAGACATAATTATTCCAATATTAAAAAAAAAAAAGTAAAAAGGCATTTTGGGGATTGAGTGTTGTTGTTGTTGTTGTTGTTGTTTTTTTATTTTTTTATTTTTTTATTTTATAACTACAAGCAGTTTCTCCAATTCCCTAAACAACGTTGGCTGATAATTTCTGCAGGTATGATGATTACTTCATTCAAATCAATTCCTCTTTCTTCTTCTTTCCTTTCTCATTTTTTATAATTATTTCCTGTGGTTTTGACAAACCCCAATAGAAATCTCCATCCTTAGTTCTTCAATAGCTCAAGTTGTTATCAGGACAACCTTCCTCATTCATTATTGTATTCATGAGGCTGATTTGGGGGATAAAGTTTGCATGAGAAATTCTATCACGAACCTTGCAATCTTGAAACGACTCAATGTTAAAGGGAAAGATAGAAGAGCGCCTAGAATTATTGAGGTTGAATGGGTTCCACCTATGCCTGGATGGATTAAAATTGACACTAAAAGAGCTGCTAATGGATCGCCTGGTTCAGCAGGATGTGGTGGTATTTTCAAAACTTGCCAAGGCTGTTGTCGGGGTGTTTTCCCATCTGATAGGTATCTAATTTTTAACTTCGAAACCGAGTGAATGCTAAACTCTTTCATGGGGACAATTTGTGGTTCGAAAGTGACTCCACTTGCGTAGTTGATTTTTTGAATAATAAGAGCCTCTTAGTTACTTGGAAGTACATATCTCCCTAGAAGCCTATGCTGCTTTGGCCCTTACTCTAAAAATCCTCCTCTGTAAACTTGGAAAAAAAGTAATGTTGCTTCCAATCAAGTTGAGGTTTGTTTTAATTAATTAATTATTTATTTATTTATCTTTGGTAATACTATCAAGCTGAGTTTGAACCAATATTTGACAAATTAAGCATAATATTGCTTGATTTTCTGGGTCTACAAATCTACATTGATTATCAGTGTAGAAAATCAAAAATGTCAATTTGGTATACAATTTATTAACATAAGCAACATAATTATCAAAATAATTATCAACCGCATGATCAGAAACACCGTTTTTTTGTGGATGCATGGGGGAAATTTGAGGATCTTATTTTGTTGTACAAGGGTCTAATGTAAATTATAAAATTTCTGAAACCCCCTCCCCATGGCATTAGACCAAAGGTTCTTAGGCTAGTGAATTACTTCGACATTAGTTGTTCCCTCTCTTTGGATTATACCCACAAAAAAAAAAAAAAAAAGAAAAAGAAAACAAGAAAAAGAAATATTTGAAAAGCTAATCGATCGGAAGCTGTTAATTATATATGTTCTTCATCCACTAAAACATAAAACCACAGTAAAAAAAAAAAATAAATAACTAAAGGGATGTTTGGTGGAGTAGTTTGAGTTGAGATTTTTAAGTTTTAATAGTAAATTTTTTTGAATTTTCAGAAAAGACAAAAAACTTTTTGGGAAAAAGATAAAAACTTTTGGGGAAAAAGACAAAAAAAATTTTGAGATAAATGTTTTAAAATGGTGTGTCAAACACCCTATAAATTATACAAGAGTATGTACGTTAAATAGATGATGTAAAAACCAAGTAGTGTTAGAATAACTAAGGATGTCCCTATTGAAATTGGCATCCTTTTAGCTACTCATCCCGCTTCAACCTCCTCACTCACTATTATGAGAAATAAAAAGAAAAAGAAGGTCTTAAATTTGTTTGAAGATATATAGATCAACCACCAACGTTATTAGAAGTAAAAAGAAAAGGAAGGTCTTACATATGTTTGAAGATATACAAATTAACTACTCACAAAAACATTGGCGACTATGTTTTTACTGGTAGCTATGTTCTGCAAAATTTGAGACTCTTTTAAAAAATTAAACTTCCATATTAAAAAGTCAATATATTAAGTCGAGTAACTCAATATTTATATATATATTATTATTATTATTGTATTTTGTGATGTAGGATTTGTCTCTCTTTTAACCCTTAATACGCCTCTACAAGATGATATACTCTTTGGAGTCATCTATCTTATATTGAACTTTTAAGCTCCGTTTGGTTCACCAGTTTGAGTTGGAAATTTTAAGTTTCAATAGTAATTTTTATTAACTTTTCAGAAAAGACAAAATTTTTTTTCAGAAAAGACAAAAAACTTTTTCAGAAAAAAACAAAAATTAGGATAAAAAGTTTGAGTTAAAATGGTGAACCAAATGTCCCCTCGTTTTAAAAGGTCAAATATGTTAATTGGAACTCAATATGTACTATTTCAACTCTGTTGTTGTTTTTTTGTTTTTACGAATTTATATTTTTTTTCACTCTTCACATGTTCCACGTGAAAAAGAACAGCCATAGCAATTGTCCAAGAGAAAAATCCAACATCAGTCGTCCGTTTTGAATGTTTATACAGGGCTTAGAAATGTGGCCCACACATATCAAATCAATTTCGAAAAAGAAACCTTCTGGATTTTAAATCATAAGTTCATTAAAGTTTCGTTTAAAAAATTTGGTACTCAATTACCAACCACCAACAAAACCTTTTACATGCATAAAAATAGATACAAACTTATTTTTTGTATCTAAACATAAAGCCAATCTTATCCTAAAGGCCACGTCATCGCCTAACACTGACGCTATTATCTCTTAGGCCTAACTCCATCAATGATTTATATTAATAACAACAAGGACAACAACAACAATAATAATATATTTACACATCAATTATAATATCAACTTTTAAATATCAATTTACATGATATATGAGTTTTTTTTATCGATTAAATAATTATCATATATCTATATGATTAAAATAAAAAGATAGCATCTATCAGTTATATTAAAAGATGACAACTAGCTGTTACAAGAGTTGAGATTAAAATGGATGTCTCTTACATTATATATATACACATATTCTTTTATCTAGTATCCTTTAAAACTACACTTACAATTTTTATGCTTTATTGCAACAACTAATTGATGTCAATGTATAAGAATTTTTAGTGATACTTGTTATTTGTATTAGTAGTTCTAAATATTTATGCTACAAGATTTTAAATAAAAAGTCATTTATAAATCAACTAATAATTATAAAATGCTAAGTAAAATATTACAACTATCATACATGTCTGGCCGCCGTATTGGAGATATTTCAATGTGTATATGTATATATATATGCCCTAGGAATCACCTAGTTTCTCACATCCACTTCACACCAATCAAGAATATCACTTCCCAAAACAAAATGGCTTTCAACATTAAGGTGTCCGTGGTGCTACTAGTGTTGTTGGTTGTGGCTACAATATCTGCTGATGCTCGTGCAGACTTTTCTGAGGTTTCTGTTGAACCTGAATCTGCAGGTACTCAACTTCTTCTACTTACAATCACCACTACTAATACTGATCCCTTATCTTTTTTTCCCCGCGATCCGGGCACACATATATATAATTTTCTCACTTTTTACATATATGATATGATGATAGGAATATGGCCAAAATTCTGCTCTACTTGTGAATGCAAAAAAGAATCCGGCACCATCAAGTGCTACCGCTCGGAAAGTAAGGTTGGCGGATGCCCCTTAGCATGCCGTTCAAGTTGTAAAATTTGTACACTTTCGGAACCACCGATCTGCATATGCACATATGAGGTTGACACCTGCACCCCAAAGCAATGCCCCCAGAACACTGCTACTAAGCTTGAGAATCTCCTCAGCTTGTACCCAAACTATTAAATATATGCAGCTGCTATATACATACACACGTATATTTATATATATGTATGTATGCAGCCCATTATGTTGTGTCGTAATTTATGTATGTGCTACTTATGTTGCCCGAGTCACTAGAAAACTTGGGCTAGCTTGAGCTCCCCAGCCTTAATCACTGATGTTGAGGCTTTTAATTAAATAAGTGAAGCTCATCTTTCGAACCGCTAAAGAAGTTCTTCAACTTTTGTCTATATCACGTGTCTTATTAGTTAATTAATTGCTTAAAATTGTTCATGGATTCTAAATAAAATGTTACACCTAGGGCGTTTATCGAATATGTAGATTTGCTCCATCCAGTCTAATTCAACGGATTAAATTGGATTGAGAGACTAACAGGTTGGTAATGAGTTAAGATTTTGTTAACTCAGGGTCCGTTTGGTTCGTTAGTTTAAGTTGAAATATTTTAGTTGTAATAGTAAATTTTTTTGAATTTTCAGAAAAGACAAAAAACTTTTTGGGAAAAAGACAAAAACTTTTTGAGAAAAAGACCAAAAAAAAAATATATATATAATTTGAGTTGAAATGAAATGACGAAGTAAACAAGCCCTCAAAATAACCCAATCCTTGGACTTCCAACAATAGTGAAAGCCCAAAAATTCCACCACCTGGAATTCCAGGAATTCCACTACCTTGATTGCCACCATGAAGATGTCAAAATTCTCCCTCGTTAGAGCAGAAAAATCCGCGAATATTATAGTTAGTGCATGTATGCCTATATATAAAGATATTAATATGTATATAAATATATATATGTATATATATATATATAAAGTACTTTATGTCATGGAGATAATATTAAACCTATTCAGGTACCTAAATCTTGAATTTTGGCTCTATGTTGTCAAAAGTAAGTTAGCGTCGCTTTGATTGTTTTCCTCTAGTTACTACCATATATATATATATATATTTGAAAAGAGGAATTATCGCTATCACACCATGTATACCTATCTGTAATCGGTGCTTTTTATTATACTAAACAAAGTATTTTCTAGTTTGTCTTTGTGTCATATATGTTCTACGTTAATATATGCAGATAAAAATGAGTTCTTCATGAGCTAATTCATGGTTCGCTAAAGTACGTAAGTTACATATGTATTCTATAAATACATATATATATATATACGCACATGCAGTATCTAATGTCATCTATATCCATCATTTTCGCAATTATATTTCTAAAATACCGAGATATTTTAACATGACAGAAGTCTCACTCTTTAGCATCTCAAAAGGTGTAATTCCTATTTATGAAAACTAAAAAAAAATATTAATGGAGTGGAGGAAGAAAAGCTGCCACTCAAATTTATTGAAGAGAGAAAAAAAGAAAAGAAGATTAGAAAATAATTCAGCCTATCAATTGCAAACGAACAAAAAAGTCTCCTTCCTTTATTTGATAGAAGGAAGTATGATGGATTTGATTCCCAAGAGGCATTGATTTGATAGAAGTCTCACTCTTTAGCATCTCAAAAGGCACGTTACTTTTTTTCGGTTCCCTTCCTTCACGTATATTATGTTATATCATTATGTAATGTATAATTATTATTATTTAAACCTACTAATCAAAGAGCGAATTTATTCTTTTTATTTATTTTTCAATGATTGATAAATGACGGTTTTAATGCTCATCATGTAACTTTTTTTTTTGGTTTTGTTTTGTTTTTTTTTTTTTTTTCACTTTTATTTTGCTTTATTTGTTTATTCACACGTGTTACTTACTTTATTTATTTTTTCCACATGTGCTTGCGTGTGTTATGTAAATGGTGAAATAAAAAGAAACAATCCTTTGTAGATGGAAAATGGATCTAAATTATAAATTAGATTCATTAATATATCTTGAAATCTTTTCCTTTCCTAGATGATGTTTTATAAGCTTTTTTTCCCCCTTTGGATCAGTGATTATGTCTGTGACTTGTTATTGAGCTCCTCCAATTCATCTCTATCTTGAAATCACAGTCACTTCTTTCTAAACAGTGTATAATTGTCGAGTTTCTGTCATGTCTTTTCAACTTTAGTGTTCCAAACCTCTTCAACATATCTAGCTGTATTTGAAGAGGGCCCATAATTATTTTAATATTTGTTGTATGTAATTTCTTGATTTGATAAGTGTGAATACTCTTACATGAAAAAAATTAAGATCTAGCTATTGCTTTCATACTCATATTTCTGGTTAACTATTTTGGACAGTTTAGAATAGATAAATAGAGAAATAAAATTATTCCCTTTATATCTAGTAAGAGACACCTAACCGCGACAATACTGCTCATAGTAAAAAGGACGGAAAGTTCTATTATAAGATATTTGCATTAATTCTGTGAGTTTATTAAATTTAAATTGTCAATATCCTAACAATACTAAATGGGCAAGTATGCCTTGTGTTGTCATCCAAAATGGTTTCTTAATATTGCCGTTTTTCTAAACTTTCTTGCCGTTTATTTAGAGACAATGAACTCCTTTTTTAGACTTGCTATCACAAAAAACAAAAGGTCCTTCGCGGGACTTTTGTAGGGTAGGTGAATCCTGAATCCCATCGTGGGTAAAATTTTTTTTTTGCCCCCCTAACAATATTAAGAGAGCGGTTTATGAGATGTACTACTCATCCTTGGTCATCTAAAATAGTGCCCATGAATTTAATTAAATGCTCTATTTTGTATACAACATCATGTTTTATTATTGCAATTTTTCACTAAAAGGAATTTATTTTATGAAATGTTTCACTATCACAATCCATTCATCTTTTGTCGTAACTGCTAAATTTCAAGCGATGACAAGCCGTCGCAAAAAACACTTGCAAATGACATTCAGTTTAAAAACGACTGCATATTGTGGCGATGACGTTGTCACAAATAATCAATTATTAGCGACAACAACTGTCGTTGCTAATTATGTTAATTGTAGTAGTGATATATCGTATCATATTTTATTATTACAACTTCTCATTAAAAGGAGTATATTTTATGAAAAGTTTTAATTATTCACAATATATTTATCTTGCAGTTAATTATTCAAGACAACTCTATTTTATGAAAGGTTTTAATCATTCACACTCTATTTATCTTTCAGATGTAATTTTTCAAGGCAACTCTTTAATATTTAAACAACACTTGTAAGTGTACTCATGTATTGTTTAGTTTTCAATCATTCAAAACAATTGTCAGAGAATTGTATTTTTGCTTGTGAAATTCATATGTTTATAATCAGTATGCATTAATCTTTCACTCTTTGTCTATATGTATATAAATATTAATTTGTTTTGCTCTAAGGTGAAAATACACCGACACAAACATCTTTGTAGATATAATTCTCTCACGCACACAAGCACGAAGAAGACCTTAAAACATGTGTATGTGAAAAATTAGAGGAAATTGATATTTTTTTAACTAAAAATGTTGTGGTTGTTATTTTGCTCATCTACGACTAGATTTTGAGATGTTTAGAATTACTATTTTTCAAAAAACTCACTACAAAAAATATTAATTATTTATTTACTTAACTTTAGACCTGTACACATATACTAAACTAAAGATATTTGATAGTTTTTATCAATCTATATTAATTATAAAATCTACAATATTAATTATTACAATATATATATATAACACGTGCAACACACGTATACAAACTAGTCGTACAAAAAATAATAATAAAAATAAAAGAATCTATAATCTAGCCTAAGAAAGCTTAAACAATATGGATAAATTCTTCGTTTGCCTTCCACGAAAATTGTCATTTATCTAATAATACTCCTTTTAGATTAGAGTTACTAATCACCATAACTAATACTAAGTAAATATATAAAAATAACAGAGAGAGAGAGAGCAAAAAAAAAAAAAAAAAAAAAAAAAAAAAACAAAACCAAGAAAAAAAAAAAAAAGAAAAGTAAATATAACAAAACTCAAATGAAAGTATGACAGTAATTGGTCCAAAACAAATTCCAGGAAGGTCGTCTATCTTTTCTTTACCATAAATTTTTTTGAAAAATTTCTTTTCATTTTTAAAATAATAATAAAAACATAGGTGTAAATAATGGAGGATGGAAGATTACACTCAAGGCTTCAACTCTTGATAATGTTATTACTTTTATGAAAACAATTTATACAAATTAGTTGACCGTGTGAATGCAAAAAGCTTAACCAATTATTATACTAATGAGAACAATTTATGTAAACTAGTTGACCCCAATCACGGATCTAGCATTAGAATACAGAAAAGACACACATAAGACATTATTGTAGACGTGAAAATCCACAGTCAAGTTAAAAACAAGTTAATTATTCAGAAATAAGAGTTACTCGTTCAATAGGGCTGTTGATCATTGTAAGTAGAAATTTTATGGTAAGCATTAACCATCATAAGGTAAATAACAGTAAAGAACAAAAAAAATAGTAATTATTAATAATAACAATGCAATTTATATAGGTTCACTCTAAAATGAGCTTAGCCCTATGGATTTGAAGTTTTTCAATATATATGAAAGCGATTGCAAGAGAATTAGCGAAGGAGATAAAGAGTGCTCTCATCTTCTCCCCTAATTGGTGCAATAGACTTGATGTCATATTTATAGAATTAAGCCCTTCACCACATGCATTATTCACAACACCATTTGTTCTCATTCTAAATATCTTTTTGTTTTCAAGGAGAAAAATTTTTTATACATCTAAACACTATCTTATTTTAAAAATAAAATGACTTCATAATTTCAAACAAGAAAATTTTCCTTTATGAAAATGTACATGCGATCTAAACAAGGACCGTAATGTTGCTTCCACCCAAGCTTGAGGTTTTGTCTTTATTTTTTGTTGTTTATTTATTTATTTTTGGTAATACAATCATGCTGAGTTTGATTGATGACAAATCCACACCTGAAGTTTGTTCGTCAGATTCGCACCAATTTAACCTCTTCCTTTAGAAACGGTTTTCGCTTCTTCAATGTTTCAAAATTTTCTAGTACTTGTTTTTTAAACTGTTTCCTCTTCTTTAGTAGTCTTGAAGTTGTTCCCACCACAGAGAAACTTATTAGATATTTATTTATAACCACAACCAAAATCAAATTAGAATTACTTGATTGGTGAAGTTGGAGTTTAAAAATGTCCTAGTATTTCATTTGTGATATATATATTTTAGAAATTTGTTCCAATTATTAAATTAGCACTTTCTGATCATATGCAAGTAAACGTGTGAAATCACAATATTCGACAAATTAAGCATAATGCATGATTTTCTGGGTCTACAAATCTACATTGATTGCCAGTGTACAGAATCAATTACCAATTTAGTATCCAATTTATTAACCTAAGCAACAGAATAATCAAAATAATTATCAACCACCTGATCAGAAACACCGATTTTTATGTGGATGCATATATAGGGGAAAATCATAAGACAGTAAAATTTGAAGATCTTATTTTGTTGTACAAGGGTCTAATGTAAATTATAAAATTTCTGAACGGCTCACCCCATGGCATTAGACCAAAGGTTCTTAGGCTAGAGATCAATTACTTCGACATTAGTTGTTCCCTCTCTTTGGGATTAAAAAAGAAAAAAGAAAAAAGAAAAAAGAAAAAAGAAAAAGAAATAGTTGAAAAGCTAATAGGAAGCTGTTAATTATGTTTCCCATCCAATACAACATAAAATTACAGTAACAACAAAAATAAACGAAAAAAAAAAAAAAAACTTACACAAGAGTATATGTACATTAATGGTTGAATATGTTTTGAAAATTTGTTTGAAGTTTTTCAAAAAAATATGCGAAAGAGTAAATAGTGTCCGAAATGACGAAGGATATACCTATTAGATTGATACCCATTTAACTGTTCGTCCCGCACCAACCTCTTCACTCAATATTATGAGAAATAAAAAGAAAAAGGTCTTAAATTTGTTTGAAGATACACAGACCAACTACCAATAAAGACATTCGCCACTCATGTTTTTGGTGGTGGCTGTAAAATTTAAGAATTTTAAATAATTGATATTCCATCTTAATAGTTCAATATATTAAGTGAAGTGACCTAATACTCTTATATACATGTTATTGTTATTAAATTTAATGATGCTGAATGTAAATCTCTTTTTACCCTTAACACGGTTCCACAAGATGATTCTGTACTCTTTGGAGTCACCAATCTTGTATTAGAAAGACCGAGCCACTCTTTTGAATTTTTCGGGTTATGATATTATGTGAAATTTGAGACTTCTTAAAGTATTGAATTTCTATTTTAAAATGTCAAACATATTAAGTGGAGTGACTCGAAATAGATTCTTATAATTCTGCTGTTGTTATATTTTCACAAACGTAGATTTGTGTTTACTCTTCATGTGTTCCACGTGAGAAAGAACAGCCGTAGTACTCGTGACAAGAGAAAAATCCAAAATCAGGCGTGGTATCACCAACCACCAACAATACCTTTCACATGGGAAAAAAAAAAAAAAAAAAATCTTATAAACTGATCATGTTTTGTATGTAAACATAAAGTCATCTTATGCTGAAGACCACGTCATCGCTTAACACTGAGGCTATTGTCTCTTAGGCCTAACTCCATTCCATGATTATATATGTAGATGTAAAAATAAAAAATAATAATAATAAAAATGATGATGATGATGGTGTATATGCATCAGTTTTAATATCAGCTTTTAAGTACCAATCTACGTAATATGTGAATTGTCTTTTTTTTTTTTGGTTAAATAATTATCATATCAATTAAAATAAAAAGATAGCATGTACTAGTTATATTAAAAGATAACAACTCATTATTACTAGAGTTGATATCTCTTGTATTTTATATATATAGGAGTACTCTTTTACCCAATATGCTTTTAAAACAATATGTGTATTTATTTTTTTGTACATTATTGTAACAACCAATTGATTCTAATTTATAACAATTTTCAGTAATACTATCACTTGCATTAATAATTCTAAATATTTATATGACAAGATTTTAAATAAAAAGTTATGTATAAATCAACTAGTAATTATAAGATGCTAAGTAGAATATTGCAATTGTCAGATTTGTCCCGGAGAGATTTCAATGTGTGTGTATATATATATACCGTAGGAATCACCTAGTTTCTCACATCCACTTCACACCAAACAAGAATATCACATCCAAAAACAAAATGGCTTTCAACATTAAGGTTTCAGTGGTGCTCCTAGTGCTGTTGGTTGTGGCTGAAATATCAGCGGAATCTGCAGGTACACATCTTCTTCTACTTACAATCACCTTATACTAATATTAATCCCTTCTTATTCTTTTTTCCGATCCGGGCCCACGTGACTATAATTTTCTCACTTTTTATATATTTGATATGATGATAGGAGGACGGCTAAATTTCTGTACTGAGTGCAACTGCAGAGAAGAATCCGGCACCACCAAGTACTACCGCTATGAAAGGAAGGTCGGCGGATGCCCCTTAGCATGCGGTTCGTCTTGTATTTGTGAGCGTTCGATTCCACCGATCTGCATGTGCACACATAAGGTTGAGACCTGCACCCCAGAGCAATGCCTGCAGAACACTGCTCCTAAGCTTGAGAATCTCCTCAGCTTGATCCGAAACTACTAAACAAATGCAGCTGCGCTATATATATATATATATATATATATTTACGTATGTATGTATGTATGCAGTCCATTATGTTGTGTTATAATCTATGTATGTGCTACTTATGTTGCCCGAGTCACTAGAAAACTTGGGCTAGCTTGAGCTCCCCAGCCTTGATCACTGATGTTGAGGCTAATTTTAATTAAGTAAGTGAGGCTCATCTTACGACCTACTAAAAAAGTTCTTCAACTTTTGTCTATATAAAATAGTTAATATATTCTAAGCATATGTTTGACACTAGGGTTCAAACTTGAACCCTACAATTACAATACGATTTTTGTCCTTGTTTTCTCAGCTTCACTATTCATAAAATTTTGAAACTCAAACTTTAAACTTTGCATAGACAAGTCTAAATGAGATGATTTTTTTTAATTGCATAGAATTTCGAGAAGAACGAAACAAGCTTCATATTGATTTTTTTTTCCGAATACATTTTAAGTTTTTACATTTTTTAACTCCAGCAATTCAAACATCTCGATAAACACACAATCAATTCAAGCCAAAATTCTGCAGTCTAAACCTTAGCATCAAACACATGCTAAATAAAATGTTACAATTCGAGGTATTTATCGAATTTGTAAATCCGATCAATTCAATCGAATCCATTGGATTTGATTGATTTGAAAGACTAACAGATTGAAAATGAACTTAAATTTTATCAATTCAAAAGTTATGAATTGATGATCCCGAATCTGTGAAATCCGCAAATCCGAACCTTTTATATGTATAAAGTTTTGTATATATGTCTACATTTATTTCCTAAATTTTTTTAATGAAACATAAAAATAACTTGAAGTTTGAATATGTTTTAATTTATTGTGTTTATTTTAATTTATACAGTAAAATTGTTACGATTGTTGTTTTAGGAATTATTTCATGTTAAATAGGGTTGTTGATCATTGTAAGTAAAAATTTAATGGTAAGCACTAACCATCATAAGTTAACGGTAAAGAGCAAAAAAAAAAAAAAAAAGTAATATTAATAATAACACTGCAATTTATGCAGTTCGGTCTAAAATGAGCCAGTCCTATGAGTCTGAAGCTTTTCAATAAATTGGAAACTGAGTATAAGCGAATTAGTGAAGGGGATAAAGGAGTGCTCTCATCTTCTCCCTAATTGGTGCGGTAGACTTGATGTCTTATTTATATAATTAAGCCCACTACTAGGGTTAGTGGGATTAAGTCCACTATTTGAGTTGGTGAGCTCAGGTCTCGTTTGGCTCATTAACTCAAATTTAAAATTTTCATCTCAGTTTTTGTCTTTTTCTGAAAATTTTTTTTGTCTTTTCTGAAAAAGTTTTTGTCTTTTCTGAAAAGTCAACACAAATTTACTATTAAAACTTAAAATTTTCAACTCAAACTTATTCACCAAACGGACCCTGAGTCCACTATCCGAAATGCATAGAAGTTGATCATTTACTTTATAATGGGTAGTTCCCATATTACTATGATCTTTTGATTGTATTATGCTTGACATGTGGAAGACTAAGAATGGAGGATGAAGTTCACCAACCGAGAGCCCCCCCAGTCCTTAGCTGAGTTTACTCGTCTAAAGGAGTGGTAATTCCGACTAGTGAGGAACAAAATCAAGTCTACTGGCAGTGAATGAAAATCGAGCTGCCGGCTGGTGGCAATTGGAATCGAGGCAATTGGTGGAAAACAAAGTCGAATCGGTTGATGGCAAGTGACGTCAAGATGGCTGGCAGCGAATGAAATCCAGCCAACTTGTGGTGAATGAGATCGAGCTGGTTGTGTTGAAATACAAAACTATTATTGGCCTATCTCCTAAGAGCTTAAGCTTTTGGGATGGATCGGTAACTAATATCTTGGTAATGATTGATGGATTTAATTTATCACCCAAGTTGACCTCCTTGTCGAAGAGAGGTTTGTCACGCATGCTGCTAATAGTGTTCAGTAATTATTAAGAAACTAGAGAGAGAAAGAATGAATAACATAAACAGTTATAGAGAGAGAGAATCTTCTCATTACTCACAGAATGATTAGTACAGAGTCATATAAATAGTCTCTAAGCTAGTCTCTAAGCTACAATACAACAAATGATATTTGTACACGTGTCCAAGTCTCACTAACAGGATCCCTAATACTCTCAAAACTCCCCCTCAAACTCAATGTAGAAAGATTTTTCTACTCTGAGCTTGTGTCTAACAGAATCAAACTGAGAGCTAGGAATAGACTTTGTTAAAATGTCTGCCAATTGATCTTGAGCTGGTACATGTCTCACTTCAATTAACCTCCGCATCAACTTGACGCAAAGAAAGTACAAATCCAATTCAATATGCTTTGTCCGAGCATGTAAAATTGGATTAGCTGCAAGCAGAACCGTGCTTTGATTATCACACCACAGCACAGGCTTGTGAACCTCAACTATTCCCGATTCAGAAGGCAAAGACTTCAGCCAAGTGACTTCAACAACAAGATTGGCCAGGCTTCGATATTCTGCGTCTGTGCTTGACCTGGAAACAATTTGCTGCTTTTTAGAGTTCTAGGAAATCGGATTGACTCCAAGAAATACACACGAGCCAGAAGTTGATCTTCTTTCATCAGGGTCCGATGCCCAATCAGCATCACAAAACCCCACCAGATCAAGATGATCAGATCTCCTCAAGCGAATGCCATGATCTATAGTGCCTTTCAAATACCTCAGTATTCTCTTGACTGCCGTCCAGTGTTCAGTGTTTGGACTCTGGATAAACTGACATACTTTGTTGACACTATAAGCAATCTCAGGCCGAGTTATAGTGACATACTGTAAAGCACCTACAACGCTCCTTTACAACTGAACATTCTCCATTGGTTCTCCACCCTGTTCAGACAGCTTCAAGCTCCTAATCATTGGAGTATGAATTTCTGTTGCACTGTACCATCTTAGACTTCTGAAGCAAGTCATTGATGTAATTCCCTTAAGACAAATACAGTCCTTTGGTGTGTTGAACCTGAATCCCCAGAAAATAATCAATATCTCCCAAGTCCTTGAGTGCAAACTCCTTCTGCAACCTGGCCACAATCTGAGAAACAACAGAAGAATCACTCCCTGTGATTAGAATGTCATCAACATATAATAGTATGAAAACAGTAAATGTAGATGTTATCCTAATAAACAAGGATTGGTCTGACTTAGCAGAGTGAAAGCCAGCAAAGCTCCATGAAGTCTCTCGAACCAAGCTCTTGGAGCGTATTTTAGGCCATAGAGAGCCTTATGTAACTTGCAAACAAGATTAGGAGAATGTTCATCAACAAAACCTTGAGGGTGTTCCATATAAACTTCCTCTTGCAAATCACCATTGAGGAATGCATTGTTTACATCAAGCTGCCTCACACACCATCTTCTAGACAATGCAATAGCAAGGACTACCCTCACTGTCACAGGCTACACCACAGGACTAAAAGTCTCTATAAAGTCAAATCCAGCTTTTTGATTAAAGCATTTTGCTACAAGTCGTGCCTTGTACATGTTCACTGAGCCATTAGGGTTTTCCTTGACCTTAAAGACCCATGTGCATCCAATAGCAGCTCTGCCTTGTGGAAGGGATACTAAAGACCAGGTTTTGTTTCTTTGTAAAGCCTCGTAATCATCAATCATGGCTTGCCTCCAATTATCCTGTTGCAAGGCACTTTCAACACTCACAGGTTCTCTGGTAACTGCTACATACACCTTAGGCTTGAAAATGCCATTCTGAGATCGGGTCACTATTCGAGCTACAGTCAGCTGATGAGATGATCCTGCAGAAACATTTGGAGTACAAGTACTATCCACAGTAGCGTCATTATTATCCACAACAACATTATTAGTTGCAATGTCCTTGGTAAAATTATCAACAACAGTATCCATATTAGATATAGGAGGTGGAATTGTCAATTTAGCATTTGTACATTCATATTATTTGGAGCTGAGTTCTTACATGTGGAGAAGGGAAAAGTGAGTTCATCAAAGACAACATCACGTGAGATAAACACTCGGCCACTGAGTCTAAACACTTATATCCCTTATGATTGAAGCTATAACCCAAAAATGTACACTGAGCACTTCGAAAGGCAAACTTATGCTTATTATAAGGTCTTTAATTTGGAATAACAACCAGACCCAAAAACCTTTAATGAAGAATAAGCTGGTTTTGTATTAAAGAGAACCTCTAAGGGACATTTCATAGCTAGAGTAGGTGTTGGCTGCCTGTTAATAAGGAAAACAACAGTTCTGAAAGCTTCATCCCAGAACTTTAGGGGAATGGAAGCATTAGCTAGTAGGGTTAGGCCATTATCAACTATATGTCTATGTTTCCTTTCTACTAGACAATTCTGCTCATATGTATGGGGACAAGACACTCTGTGGGTTATGCTATGAGTTAGAAGCATTTGTTGAAAAGCATATGAGGTCGAGAACTGCACCCCAAAGCAATGCCCCGAGAACACTCCTCCTAAGCTTGAGAATCTCCTCAGCTTGAACCCAAACTACTAAATAAATGCAGCTGCTTTGTATTTACATATATGAATTTATGCATGTATGCAAGCCGTTAAGTTGTGTTATAACCCATGTATGTGCTACTTTTGTTGCCCGAGTCACTAGAAAACTTGGGCTAGCTTGAGCTCCCCAGTCTTAATCACTGATGTCACATCTTTCGAACTACTAAATTAGTACTTCAACTTTTTGTCTATATCACGTGTCTTATTAGTTAATTAATTGCTTAAAATTGTTAATAAATTCTAATTTAAATCTGAATGAAATGGGAGTTGGGCTAAAACGGTAAAATGAGCCGAATGAAATATTATGTCTAATAGAAAGATAAAACAAATAAGGATATGGGTCCTAGGCTTAGAATTTTGAGTAAGTTTAAACTAAAAAACTAACGGGATATGAAAATTGAATATAAATAAACAAAAACTAAGCTCATTTTAAGTATAAGTAGTGATTATAATAAGTTCTGTTGTACTTGAGTAATAAAAAAGAGTTAAGTCGGCAATATAACATTAATTGCATCTATATAGTTAACATGGAGACATGACAAATATGAGTAAGTAGACTTTGATGAAACTAGGACTTGAGTGTTTGAATTTTCTGGAGAAGAGAAAAACAAAAAAAATGGACACTAATAGTATATTTTCTTTGATTGATTTCTTTCTCTCATTACTTAGCAAAGAGTACAATATCAATATATATAGTCTCACAATAGACTCTTTGAATTCGTTCAGCAAACACTAACAAAAACAATACAAAAATGCTGTAAATAACATTAAAGACAGAATTCCAAAAGTAGTGCAGTAACTCTTGACCATTCAATACTAAAATTGTCATAACTTCTTCCACAAGACTCCAAACGACTTGAGACTTGAACCATCAGAAAGTAGACATCCGGGGCATCAAAATCCATGGGTCATACATTTAATTTGGTTGCCGTTTGACCTTCCAAATTCCCGCTGCAAAACGCCCCTAAAAACTGACGGTTTTTGAGTTTAATACTCAACAAATTCCTCCTTTAAACTCAAAACTTTCCGATCCTTCATTCCGATCATCTTCTTCAAATTTTCAAACAGAACTGTTGGTAGAGGCTTTGTGAAAATGTCTGCTACTTGGTCATGACTTGCAACGTGAATCATTTTCACTTCTCCATTCTTTACATGCTCCCTAATAAAATGAAAAACGGGCGTCAATATGCTTACTCCTCTCATGATGAACCGGATTCTTTGCCAACTCAATTGCTGATTTGTTGTCGACTCGTACTTCGGTTGGCTCATGTTGTTGTAGATTTAACTCGCGTAATAAGTTTCTTAGCCAAATCGTGTGACACACACACCAAGATGCTGCCACATATTCCGCCTCACATGTTGACAAAGTTACGATTGGCTGCTTCTTCGAGAGCCATGTGAATGCTGTATTCCCCATGTAGAACACGTATCCCCCTGTACTTTTCCGGTCATCTATATCTCCGCACCAATCACTGTCAGAGTATCCTACCAACTTGAATTCACTTGTCTTTGTGTAGAGTAGCCCGAGTGATTCTGTTCCTCGAATGTATCGAAGAATTCTTTTAATAGCTTTGAGGTGTGAGCGTCTTGGATCCTCCATGTATCGACTCACTACACCGACACTATACACAATGTCCGGCCTTGTACATGTGAGATACCGTAGACTCCCTACCAAACTACGGTATTCACTTGCGTTTACTTGATCTCCTCCCTCAAATCTAGAGAGTTTCATACCGAGCTCCATTGGTGTTGCTATAGGCTTGCATTCTTCCATTTTGTTCTTCTTCAAAATGTCCTTCGCATATGCTTCTTGTGACACAAAAATTCCAAAGTTTCCTTGTCTAATCTCAAGACCAAGGAAGTATTTCATCAATCCTAAGTCCGTCATTTCAAACTCTCGCGTCATATCATCTTTAAAATCTACAACCATCTTCTCATTGCTCCCCATGAAAATAAGATCATCAACATAAAGAGCAACAAGAAGTAAATTACCTTCTTCTTTCTTCACGTACAATGCATGCTCATAAGGGCATTGTATGAATTTGTTCTTCTTGAAGTAAGTGTCAATTCGGGTGTTCCATGCTCGAGGCGCTTGCTTTAACCCGTAGAGCGCCTTCTTCAACTTCAACACTTTGCTCTCCTTTCCAGGTTTCATGTACCCAGGTGGTTGCTCCACATAGACTTCCTCCTCAAGGACTCCATTTAAAAATGCGGATTTCACATCCATTTGATAGATTGGCCATTTGAGTTGTGCAGCTTGAGATAAAAGAAGTCGAATTGTCTCCATTCTTGCAACCGGAGCAAAAACTTCGTCATAATCGATTCCCGCCTTTTGTTTGTAACCTTTTGCAACTAGGCGCGCCTTGTACCTTTCAATCTCGCCTTGGCCATTCATCTTCTTTTTGTACACCCATTTTACACCTATGGGTCTGTATCCGTTTGGCAACTCCACCAAATCCCAAGTTTTGTTTCTTTCGATTGCTTTTATCTCTTCATCCATTGCGGCTTTCCACTTCTTGTCTCTTACGGCCTCCTCAAAAGCAATGTTCTTTGAGTCTGCTAATAAGCAAACCAAGTGCACTTCATCAGTTGAGTCGTATAGATCTTGTAGGCTCCGCATCCTAGGTTGACTTGGCTCTTCGTCTTCATCACGTACTTGAGAAGTCATTGGAGTGATCATTGGTGCAACACTCAATGACTCTCCTTGTATTGCTTCCTTTTGATTCTTCCAATCCCACGTGCTTTCTTCATTCACTTGAACGTATCGGCTCACGATCACCTTTTTGTCAATTGGATCAAACAACTTGAAAGCTTTCGTCTTCTCGTCATACCCAATGAACACATATTTCTTACTCTTATCATCGAGTTTGGTTCTTCTTTGGTCTGGTACATGCGCATAGGCCATACTACCAAACACTTTAAAGGTGATACGGTTGGTTTATGACCACTTCAAGCTTCTTGTGGTGTTTGACTCGCCAATTTTGTATGCGGACATCGGTTTTGCACATACACAGCGCATTGCACCGCTTCTGCCCAAAATTCCTTCGGCATGTCCTTGCTCTTCAACATTGATCGAACCATATCAAGGATCGTTCGGTTTTTTCTTTCCGCGACGCCATTTTGCTGAGGTGAATATGGTGCGGTCAAGAATCTTTTGATACCTTGTTCCTCACAATAGTTTGTGAAGGCGGTTGACATGTATTCTCCACCTCTATCCGACCGTAAGGCCTTGATGTAAAGATTGGTTGTCTTCTCCACCATCGCCTTGAATTTTTTGAACACCTCAAATGCCTCCGACTTTTCCTTCAAAAAATAAACCCAAGTCTTCCTTGTATAGTCGTCAATGAAAGTAATAAAATACCTCTTCTCACTAAAAGACTTCGGAGTGATTGGGCCACATATGTCAATGTGAACCAACTCGAGAGGTCTCTTTGCACAATATTCTGCCTTCTTTTGAAAAGTTGTCCTTGCTTGCTTGCCAAGTACACAACCTTCACAAAATTTCTTGGTGTAGTCCATGTTCGGTAGCCCGTGGACCATATCCTTCTTTGCTAACTCTTTTAGCCCGCCGTAATGTAGGTGTCCAAACCGTAAATGCCATAACAATTCTTTGTCCTCCATGTTGACTTGCAAACACCTCTCTTGTATATTCTTCAAGTTGAGTTTGAACATCCGATTTTTTGCCATCTCAACGTGTGCGAGCACCTGATCATTTTTGTCCTTCAAGTGCAACATCCGATCTTTCATGAAAACCAAACATCCTTTCTCCAATAATTGCCCCATACTTAGGATATTACTCTTCAAGTCAGGTACATAGTAGACATCCTCCATAGTGCCTTCTTTTCCATCCTTTTGGGAAAAACATATTTTTCCTCGGCCTTTGACTTGAACCTTTGATGCATCTCCAAAAGACACATGTCCATCTTCTATCTCTTGCATATCAACAAAGAGATGTTTGTGCCCACACATATGATTGCTAGCACCAGTGTCGAGATACCACACCATGTCGCTATCCGGAGTGGTGTCTTCATGGGCCATCAAGAGAACTCCATCATCTTTGGTCTCATCTTCCGTGACTAGATTCGCGTTTTCTTCCATCTTCTTCTCAAAGTAGCAATCCTTTGCGTAGTGTCCATATTTTCCGCAATTGTAACATTCGACATTTGGACAATTTGAGCGACCGCCTCTTCCACGACCACGGCCTCGTCCATGCCAATTTTGTTGACTTGTTTGTCCTCTTTCTTCATTGTTATTTTCGGGACCACGACCTCCGCCGCGACCTCCACCGCGACCTCCACCGCGACCGAAACCGTGACCTCCGCCGCGACCTCGTCCTCTTCCTCGGTTGTGTTGCGCATACATCGCCTTGTCCTCCTTGATGGTCATCTTTGTTTGTAAGGCCTCCTCCAAGACCTCTTGTTTCTTTTTCTTCTTTCGTTGTTCATGCGCTTCAAGGGAACCCGCGAGATCGTCGATGGTCATTTCTTCCAAATTCCTTGACTCCTCGATTGCACATACGACATTCTCAAAATCATCGGTCAATGACCGAAGGATTTTCTCCACAACTCTTGCATCCGTGAGAGTTTCTCCGTTGCGTTTAAGTTGATTCGCTATCGTTTGCACACGAGTAACATAGCTAGATACGTCTTCCGACTCCTTCAACTTCATGGACTCCAACTCTCCTCATAGAGTTTGAAGACGTACTTGTTTAACTCGGTCGGCACCCTTGAACACCTTTTGCAAAGTGTCCCACGCTTCCTTCGAAGTTGATGCACTAGCAATCTTCTCAAAACCCGACTCGTCTACAGCTTGGAACAAGAGATAGAGAGCGGTCTTATCCTTCATTCTTATCTCTTTCAATGCTTTCAATTGGTTTGCTGTGGAGGAACCGGTAACTTCTGCCTCATTGTAGCCGGTTTCAACTACTTCCCACGCATCTTGTGCACCGAGTAAGGCACGCATTTGAATACTCCAGTTATCGTAGTTTGTCTTGGTGAGTCGTGGCAGCGGCATCTGCCCCAACGTTGTGCTCCCATAGTTCGGCATCGCTCTGATACCAATTTGATGAAACTAGGACTTGAGTGTTTGAATTTTCTGGAGAAGAGAAAAACAAAAAAAATGGACACTAATAGTATATTTTCTTTGATTGATTTCTTTCTCTCATTACTTAGCAAAGAGTACAATATCAATATATATAGTCTCACAATAGACTCTTTGAATTCGTTCAGCAAACACTAACAAAAACAATACAAAAATGCTGTAAATAACATTAAAGACAGAATTCCAAAAGTAGTGCAGTAACTCTTGACCATTCAATACTAAAATTGTCATAACTTCTTCCACAAGACTCCAAACGACCTGAGACTTGAACCATCAGAAAGTAGACATCCGGGGCATCAAAATCCATGGGTCATACATTTAATTTGGTTGCCGTTTGACCTTCCAAATTCCCGCTGCAAAACGCCCCTAAAAACTGACGGTTTTTGAGTTTAATACTCAACAGACTTATCATATCTTACTTTAATTAAAATGATTTGAATAATTTCAGGGATACAACAGGAACTAATGATGATGCTGCAAACTCCAACTAGGCAAACTCAATTTAGAAGAAAAAAGGATCAGTGTGGTGTATTCACATCCCCGAATCAAGTGGATGATGGAGTACAATGTATGATGTACTTGATTTCACCGTCGATGAATGCCCTTACAAGTCACCCTAGGAGTTTTGGGAGGGAGATATTTAGAAATTCCTAACAAAAACAATTAGTATGTTTTTTTATGAATAAAACTGATATGTGCACATTAGGGCTTCTATTGTTTTTCCTAATTTATTGTTATTGGATTGTACCAGGTTTTTATTGCCATTGCATTTTTAAATAAAAATTCAATTGCGAGGTGTCGAAAAGTGAAGAATACTCCAGAAAATAGACATGCTTATTCCAATATTAAAAAAAAAAAAAAAGTAACTCGGTAAAAATTGGTTGCTAATTTTACAAACTTTGGCCGTTTGTTAAAAAACTTAAAAAAAAAAAAAAGTCATTTACCCACGTATCCCTATTGAAATCTGCCTGTGATGCTTGCAAACAGCCTCCTTAAAAGGCAAAACAAAGCTAATTACAAGCAACAAGAGTTCTTAAGTAGCTAAATGAGATCTAACAGAAACACATGACAATGCACTTAGTAGAAAGTCAAAAACAGAATTGGCAACGACAACTAAAGGAGTGCATGCTATGCTCCTGCATTGGAGTCTCTCTCTTCGAAAATGTTCGACCTCGGATCTTCAGTGAAAGAAATGCATGGAAGGAAGTCTAAAGGAAGCACCAAATATCACGTTGTTTTTTGTTTTGGATTGGTTTTTGGTTTTAGGTTTTTTTTTTTTTTTTTTTTTAAACTACAAGTCGTTTCTCCAATTCCCTAAACAACATTGGTTGATAATTTCTGCAGGTATGATTATTACTTCATTCAAACCAATTCCTCTTTCTTCTTCTTTCCTTTCTCAAATTTTTTTGAAAAATTATTTCCTGTGGTTTTGACAAACCCCAATATAAATCTCCATCTTTAGTTCTTCAAAAGCTCAAGTTGTTATCATGATACGTAGGCTGCTACCTACCGTACTTATCTTACATACTTACTTGCTTACTTAATTAGCAGAATTTTTTTTTATCCAGTGCGAACTCACACGAATAAGTACATGCTCATAAACGTTTACTAATAAAGTCCTTTGAGTATAAAATAATATACATATTAAAAATCAAACGCGTAGCGGCCACCATCTCAAATTTCACAGTTAGCAGTGCCATGCTCCATCACCTTGCATCAAAGATTGCTGTTAGGTTGCTTACTTACAGCATAGACGTAAGAAGTGAGCTTTCGCTCAGCAAGTACAACTTTAACATTCGCAAAAACAAAGCTTAACAATACATGAATCAATTATGTTTCATTATTCTTTCTTAGCTTAACATACTAATGGGCCCCTTACATAACATAAGTATACGTACCGTGGCGTGTAATTATGGATTAGTTGGGGCGGCCAGCCCAGTCCAACTCAAACCATAGACCTAACCTGACCTAACGCGGGTCGGTATGACACAAGGCAAGCTTGCTTGCCATCATAATTTCATTTTCTTAAAACTTATTTTTGTCTTAAAATATGCTTACTAAATCATTTTCATACTATGGTCTTAGTCTTATCATATGAATTGGTGAACATGTTTCATGATGTCATATATAAATAAATCATACATCATATCATATCATTGCATAAACTTTAAACACATCAGGCTAGTAAACAAACAAACAACCAATGCTGTAGGCGGAATTGTACTTACCTGGTCTGCTATGTCCTAGGCTTTGTTGTTCCAATTCAGTTCCTAACAACAGGTTACCTCCTGCTATTAAAAGGACATAAGGTAAGGATCCTATAAATCATAATCATAAAATGTTGGTAACCTATCCAACATTCATGCGACGTCTTAGTTATATATCCCCCACACATGCTTATGATAGCTTACGTGGTTACTAAATGTAACCCTAGGGTTTATGACCTATCATACTCAAATTATGTCTTGTTAGGTTACTTAGAGTAACCCTGAGTACTAAGCTCAAATCACACATGAATAGTATTAGGTTACTATTCTTAATCTTAAGCCTAAGCCCTATTACTTTCAATCCATATCCCATTAGGTTACTATAAGTAACCTGGGTTTTAGGCCCGACTAACATACTTAGTATTTTGTTAGGTTACATTGGGTAACCTTTGGTGTGAGCTTAAGTTAAACTTAGATCAATCTTATCAGATTACTAAGGCCCAAATTCACAAGTCATATCTTATTAGGTTACTATAGATAATCTTGGGCTTTGGGTCCAACCTAGTAACTTGGGTATCCTACCCGGTTACCGTTGGTACCATTCTGTTACCAAGTTATTAAGACAACTTGTGGTCCATTTACTTATTTTTCTTGTCTTGGAAAAAAACCTAGTATTATTGTCCATTTCTCTTTTTGTACAAAAATCCTTGTTCAACACTCAATCCTTTTTACCAAAATTGTAATTCCTTTTTGAGCAAAGATAACAAAATTGTTAAGTGTTGGAAACTGCCTTTGAAATAGCTTCATGTTGCCAATCATCAATGTATGTACAGGAATTTCCTTTTCCTGCACTGCTTTTGAAAATCCTGTGCAGTAATTTCCTATTTCCTGTACAGTTTTTGGAATCAAATTTTATTTAAAAATCTGTGTTGAACCTAAAAAATTTTCCTTCATGAAAGTTTTAGACCTTGAAAAACCCTACAACTTTCATGTTTTGCTCAAAACCCAGTTCGGCCTCAAACCTACTCATTTTCCTTATTAAACATGCCTAGCCGTGCATGAAGTCTGGGTATTACTATGTTCGGATTTTTGTAAAAGCGGAGGCCATTGGAGCCTTATTTTTGAAAAATGTCTACGTTTTCCCCTAGGAATTTCCATTCTCTACAACTTTCATGTTTTAAGTTTCTTCAAATTCGGCCTCTAAGGGCCTCAAATCACCTTTCCAGTAGACTGTCCAGTTTTACCCGAAACTGGCAGTTTTACCTTAATTCCATTTTAACATAAATTCTATGCACACACTACCTCAAACGGTCGCAACCGCGAGCCTATGACAACATGCAGCGCTTTTTAACCTTTCATCGACATACATCCATGCATACACATGCAACCCTTGTGGTGTTCTTGCACCAAGTTAGGGTTTAGAATTTGGTTTGCATATCCCAAACATCATTCATTAACATGCATAACCTACAACTTTTTAGACACATGGGGACATACAACTAACATCGTAAAAACATACATGCAAACCCTAAGATCATGAAATCATATCAACAAAATCATGCATAACAATATAAATCAAAACCACCTACTTCGTAATCAAGCACAAACCTACGATCTAAGCTAGTGCATAAAAATAAATTGAGCTTATGCCTTTACAATCCAATATTGAAAATACACATAAATCTTGAATTAAAACTAACTTTGAAAAGCTTAGGGAACTAAGGAGGATTACCTTAATCAACAAGAAGTTGGTGCTAGTTTTGGATCCAATTTTTCCCCCTTGCTTTCAACCAAATCCGAATTCCCTCTTTGGTGTTCCTCCAAAATTTCCGATCACCACTTGCTTTGGTGTTCTCTAAAATTCCGACCACCACTTACTTCTCTTTCTCTTTCTCTCTTTTTTTTTTTTCTTCTCTAGGGTTTTGGCTTTCTAAGGGGGAGAGAGTGAGGTGAGATTTTGGCATAGTTTTGGAGTATTTTCACATAAAGTGAAGCAAATGAACCCCTTATCACATATTTATAGGTGATAATTATTTTATTTTTGGATTTATTTATAATCCCAAAATTGCATAATAGCCCTTGAGAGAAAAATATTTGCTCACACCCCCCTTGAGGTGGCCGGCCATGGTGATGCCTTGGAGGCTAAGTAACTAATTTTTTCCCTAATTTTCAATAAATCCATAAATCATGTAATTATCCATGGATGAGGTGTCCCCCATTTAAGGCCTTGTTTGGCTTTTCTCTTAAAAGGCAGTCCATTATCATGCTAATACAGATATTTTTAATACTGATCTTACTAATACATTACTGTTATACTGGACTGCAGTCCATAATTCATCTGTGTATAATTGGATTGTGTATAAATTTTTCTTATGACTAAAGGCTACTTAGCCTTTAATGTCCTAAATAATGTGATTGATTTTTCTATAGTGATTTTGAACCTTATTCTTACTATCTTATCCGTAATAATGGTTTTTTACAGTATAATTTCCATATTGCTTGCTATACTGCAGTACCGTTATATTCATACATTTGACTTTTATGGTCAAACTTTGACCAACGAAAAATCATAAATTTTCATTCTACCTTTTTGTTGAAAAGGCCATATGCTTGGCTAAGCAATCTATTACCGAGTCTTATAAAATTATAAGAACTCACAAAATTTGATAAAAACCCTAATCAGACTTTTTCATAAATACCTTCACGGTACAACTTTAATTCTTTTAAAAAGGAAATCATAACTTCATAAAACGTTGGTTATTACACATGACAACTATAACGACCCGCCTAGCACAGGCCGTTACCTTACATACATACATACTTACTTACTTATCGTATTTATTTATTTAACGAAATGCAGCGGAAATTTTTTTTTATATACGAGGTGTATAACATAGAAACGTATAGTCATGTCTTTAATTAAAATATTCACACACAATAAATACTTAAGAAATGAAACGCATAGCGGTATCGCATTCCCACATTTCACAGTATGCCCTGCCTCGCACTTCCATCTTGTACTACCCATTGCTGTCAGGTTGCTTACCTACAGCATAGACGTAAGATAGTGAGTTTTCGCTCAGCAAGTACAACTATCTAATCCGCGTCATACACAAACATAGTCTAATCATACACATTCTAACTCAACGTAACATAGCTTCACATATCAACTCATAGCATCATTCATCATAACATAACATAGCATTGCATATCGTATGCATGGTCCAGTTATGCTCGTATTACTCTTAAATTACTATCATGCTTATCTTCCTTATGGGCCCTTACATACGTGTTTGTACCCAGCACGCAACTATGGAGTGGTTGGGACGGTCAGTCCAAGTCCAACTCAAATCATAGTCCAATTCGACCTCGGACGGGTGGTACGACACATGCAAGCTTGCTTGCCATCTTACTTTCTTTTCTTTAATCTCATCTTTTATTTAGTGAACATGCATCGTGATGTCACTTTTACATAAACCATAACACACTTTGCATCTTACCTTACATGCTTAGCTTACATACATTTCTGCATACATAGCATATCATCATACCACATAGCATATAACATATAATAGCATAGCATTGAGCAACCAGTCTAATATACACATAGCACACAGCAAAGCACATCATTACAGCAATCAATACATACTCCTAGCATGCTTCTAACTTACTTAGGCAAGTACCAATTAAAGCCTATGCTGCAAGCGGAGTTGTACTTACCTCTTTTGCTATGTCCTGCTCGATGCTGTTCTTCTACTAGGCACAGCTGTGGGTTTCTCCCTGCTTGAATAAGGACATAGGTAAGAGTCTAATTCTCATTGTGGAATGTTGGTGTCCTAACCAACATGCCTACAAAATCCTAGTTGTATGTCCCCGATACTTGATATCTTGTTTGGTCACAAATAGTCATTCTATTGTTTAAGAATAATCAAACTTTGATTACTCCTTAAGAGGTCACGTTGGATACCTCTTTTTGTGCTAAACCTTTAACATACTGCTAGGTTTTCTTTTAAACCTTGGGCTTTACTCTTATATCATAAATTATTGGGTTAATTCTATTAACTCTCTTCTCTTAGCCCAATTATAGGTTTTTGGTATCCCTTAGGGTTACCTTGGGTAACCCTTAAGGTTAAACTTAATTAAACATTGGGTTAACCAAAGTCAACCCTTGGTCAACTATGGTCAACCTTTTATGGTCAATCCTTGGGCTTGACCCTTTAACTCGGATATAATATCCGGTTACTGCCCGTTATGCTTACTTCGCTTATCTTGGCTTAAAAATCCCATTCTTTTTTTTTCTTAACTTGAAAAAGTTAAGGAATAATTCTTAAAACTCTTAATTTTACTTGTAAAAATTCATGTTTTCGAAACGGATCTTTATAAAAATAATTTAGGACTGGAAAATGCCTTTGGAACAGTTTCCATAGTCAAAACAGTGATTTTAGAGAAGAAAACAATTTTTCTGAACTAGTTTTAGAAAATCCTGTGCAGGAATTTTCAGTTCCCTGCACACCCTTCGTAAAATAGCGTCAGTTTAAAAATCTACTCTGAATTTGGAAAACTTGTCTTCACGAAAGTTTTAGCTCTTGAAAAATCCTAAAACTTTCATGTTTTATGAAAAATCCATTTCTACTTGTATTCTCGTCAGTTTTCGTTTGAAACTGGCTGATCGTGTTAACTAGGTCTGGGCAAACCAGTCTCGGTTTTCTGTAAAAAAAAAAAAAGGTCATTAGAGCCTCATTTTGGGAAACGGTCCACGTTGCCCCCTAGAAAAAATCGTTCCGAACAACTTTCATGTTTTACATTTTACCCAGTTCGGCCACTAAAGGCCTTAAATTTCCACTTTCCCAAAATTGGCCAGTTTCGAATCCGAATTGGCAGTTTCGGTTATTAAGTCCAGTTTAAATCCTAATTCGTGGATTCTATCTCGATCGACCACTTCGGGAGCTTACATAACAATCATGCAGCGTTTCTAATGTCCCACATATTCAAATATGGTAACCCAACGTGCCCATGCAAACCAAACCCGACTTACCTTAATCCTAGGTTTGCATGGTTCTAACTTTTGCATCTCACTCAAACAAACACCAAGCATTCAAGTTCAAGCTAGCCACTTAACAAGGGCTGCCTAGGGCAGATTTGGACCAAAAATCAAGGAACACACAACCATTCACATCTAGCATGCAACCTATCAAGCAACAAGCATAAATCAAGAAAGCAAATAACATAATAAGCCAACCATCCTTAATCACCTAATCAAGCACATACTAACCAAACTAAGGCAAAAAATTAAATTGGACTTATGTCCTTACAACCCAACTCGAAATACAAATAAAATTCCAAATTGAACTCAATTGGAAAAGTTAGGGTTTTGGAGGAATTACCTTGGCTCAAGCTAGGGTTTGAACACAAAATCTCTTCCTCCCTCCTTGCTTGCACACAATCGGTTTTCACACTACAAGGGACACCAAAATTTCTTTTGGTTCCTTGGTTGATCCACACCAAAACCGAACACCACCACAAGGCTTTCCCCCAAAATTTTTCAGCTTTTCCTCTCCTTTTTCTCCTCCCCTCACTCTCGGCCACAACAGTCAAAATGGCCTAAAAAAATTTCAAACTTTTTTCTTGGTTCTCCCTAGCAAATCCGAACACCCCCTAATCAAAACCCCTTAAGAAATTTTTGTTTTTTTCTTCTCTTTCTCTCCTCCCAATTTCCGGATTTTCAAGAAGAAAAATTGCAAGAGTTTCACAAGATTTTGTGAATAAAATGAATAGAAGCCATCCCTATTTATAGAGGTGGAGAAACTTTGAGAATTTGTGAAAAAACCCCCAAAATTTTAATATTTGCTTGAGGAGATAGTGAGGTGGCCGGCCAACACATCTTCTAGGGTCTTCCAACTTTCTTTTCAAGCTAAGTTAAATATTTATGATGTCATAAATTGGAGCTATGGTGACATCATCCACCGTTAGTCCTTGTTTGACCATTTTCTTCATAATACAGTCCATTTTTGTGCTACACAGATATTTCCAATACTATGCTTCACTAATACACAGTATTTTTATACTGTACTGCAGTACAAAATTTATCTGTGTAAAATCGGATAGTATAATTTTTTTCTTATTTTTCCAAGCCCTTTTTACCTTTAATCCTAACTTGGTGTGCTTGATTTTCTAGGGTGGTTTTAAGGCCTATTCATACTATCTTAACCATAAATAAGGTTTTCGCAGTATCTTTTTTATACTGCATTTCATCATACTGTAAAGTCAACTCTTTGATTATTCTTGGTCAAACTTTGACTTTTTCGGTCAAAGTTGACTTTTTGGTCAAACCCTTGACTTTCATAAAATCATGTACTTTTCCGTCCTTTTTGACTCAAAAGGTCGTTTGCTAACCTTAGCATTCTATTTTGAGTCTTATTGACCCATAAGAATTCACAAAATCGAACAAAAGCTCTTAATCGAGCTTTTTTATAATTACCTTTATGTCATAAAAATTAATTCCTTAAAAAGGAATTAGTAACATGAAGAATCTGGGTATTACAACAACCTTCCTTATTCATTATTGTATTCATGAGGCGGATTTGGGGGATAAAGTTTGCATGAGAAATTCTATCATGAACCCGCGATCTTCAAAAGACTCAATATTAAAGGGAAAGACAGAAGAGCGCCTAGAATTACTGAGGTTGACTGGTTCCCACCTATGCCTAGATGGATTAAAATTGACACTAATAGAGCTGCTAATGAATCGCTTGGTTTAGCAGGATGTGGTGGTATTTTCAAAACTTATTATGGCTGTTGTCGGGGTATTTTTCACATCCGATAGGTATCTAATTTTTAACTTTGAAACCGAGTGAATGCTAAACTCTTTCACGGGGACAATTTGTGGTTCGAAAGTGACTCCACTTCCATAGTTGAGTCTTTGAAAAATAAGAGCCCTTTAGTTACTTGAAAGTACATATCTCTACAGAAGCCTATACTACTTTGGCCCTTACTCTAAAAATCTTCCTCTGTAAACTTGAAAAAATTAATCTGGCTTCCAATCAAGCCGAGGTTTTTTTAATATTAATTAATTATTCATTTTTGGTAATAGAATTAAGCTGAGTTTGAACATGTAACACCCCACCTATGTAGAGCTGTTACCTTACTTAATTTACCTTACTCATTCATGAAAAGTACAAGTTTTTTTTTTATATATATAAACTTATATATATATATACATACACAAGTACGCATATAATTAAGAAACATGGTCCGAACCTTTTGAACATATTACATAACACTTACTAAGTATTATATACTATAATAAGCTTCCAAAACACGTGGCGGTGTCCCTCCCAAAATTTCACAGTTTGCAGCACCACTATCCATAGTCATATATCACACATTACTGATAGGCTGCTTACTTACAGCATAAACGTAAGTAATGATCTATCGCTCAGCAAGTACAACTTATTATCCGCAAAACTATTTTGACAAAGATATGCGTGATCCATTTATGCTTTCTTATCATATTCTTTATGCTTCTTTATGTTAGCATCTTTTTGGGCTCCTTACATAACATGAGTGTACGTACCGTAGCGTGCAGCCATGGAGTGGTTGGGGCGGCCATTCTAAACCAACTCAACCCATGGACCAAACCCGACCTAGAGCGGGTCGGTACGACATCAAACAACTTGCTTGCTATTATCTTTGAAAACTTGTTCTTGTATTGAAACATATTTGAAAAATTATTTCATACTTAGGGGGAGTTTGGTAGAAGAGTTTAAGTTGGTAGTTTGAAGTTTAAATTGAGTTAAGATAAGTTGAGTTTAAAAGATGAGTGTTTGGTAAAAAGTTTGAGTTGAAAAGTTTAAGTTGAGTTGAGTGTTTGGTAAAAAAGTTTGAGTTGAAAAGTTTAAGTTGAGTTGAGTGTTTGGTAAAAAAGTTTGAGTTGAAAAGTTTGAGTTGAGTTGAGGGTTTGGTAAAAAAGTTTGAGTTGAAAGGTTAAAAAAAAAATAAGGGCCTTGTTTGGATGATACAAATCTGAGCTTAACATATTTTTTTGACACACCAACTCAAACCACTCAAATCAAACTTTTTTTTGTCTTTTTCCTAAAAAGTTTTTGTCTTTCTCCCAAAATGTTTTTTGTCTTTTCTGAAAATACAAAAATTATGGACTATTGAAACTTAAAAATCTCAACTCAAACTACGCCACCAACCACCCTTAATTTATTAAATTTTTTTGTCTTTTTCCCAAAAAGTTTTTTGTATTTTCTGAAAATACCAAAAAATTTACTATTGAAACTTAAAATTAACAACTCAAACTACTCCACCAAGAGTTTATCACTAAAAGAAGAATATAAATATGCTCATTCAATCAATTACTAAAACCGGTCAAACGTAATAGATTTTTTCCTAAAAACTGTAAAATACATCAACATACATTCAGCCACTCCCAGTCGGTGAAAAAATATACAAAATACAATTAAATGTCTAAATTATATAGATATCTGGCGCAATTACATTGGAATTGAGACATGCTTTCACGTTGTTTTATACCATGGGTATGATTGATATCTTTCCCATATTTCATCAGCTATCATATCTCTCATGTGATTCATGGCACCCCTACTCTCGTCATGAGGCTGCGTTCCTGTGCTTGGGCCAGCCCCATCGATCCCCTCGCCTAACACGTAATCCGCGTTAGCATCGACATATCCCCGAATCGGCACACAATCTACGTCATATTCTTCAAGTAAAGGATCCCCAACCTGCACCGTACGTATGAAATTGTGGAGAATCGCATACGCCACGGGGATCATTTTTTGTTTATTCATGGGATAGCTGTTCATGTTTTGAAGTATTTTAAAGCGCGCTTTCCATACCCCAAATGTTCGCTCAATACAATTGCGCAGCGATGAGTGGGTATAGTTAAAAACTTCCCTCCTGTTGCGTAGCCCGACGTGACGTCTTCGATATTCCGGTAAATGATACGTCTCTCGTCTATATGGGCTTAGGAAACAATCCTTATTAGCAAATCCTGAGTCTACCAAGTAAAATTGACCTGCAAATGAAACATGCCACAAAAACAGTGATCAACGTTCAATATTTGTTATTACCGTAATTTTATGTAAATTATCCCACAAATCAGCTAATTCTAGTTATCTGGTGGAGGTTTTGGGAATCCATGGAACGCCATAGCCGATTCTAGCATTCTTGCATCATGACAGCATCCCTCGTACCCAGCCAACATGTATGTGAATTTCATGTCAAACGAACATGCTGCCAGTACATTCTGTGAGGGAAATCCTTTCCTATTTATCCACGCTTCAGCGTTCTCGGTCTGTGGGACGCAAGGAATGTGGGTGCCATCGATGGCGCCAATACAACCCTGCATACATTTTGCGAAAGAATTACCTCGTAATTTTATATCACTTTAATAAATCTTGTGCGATATATTGCTTTGGTTATGTTGGTCACATACATCGAACCATGGCCTATATTTGTCCGCGTTCTCCAAAATCAATGGTTGGATTGTCGTGTAGTCGGGTTGCGTTATGAATTCGTCCTTCAGCGAACAAATTACCTGCAACACAGTGGAAAACCAACGGGAAGTTGTCTCTCCCGAATGCTGGTACAGATACGATGTGTGCCCGTTCGTTGCACCTTGTGAACATATGGTCAGGAAAATGAACAATTGCTCATTCACGTTCATGTTTGTCGTTGGCGCCAATAACCCCCGTTCCGATAGTAGGTGACTCAATGCTCTGAATATAGATGCTTTCATACTTATCAAGCCCGTAATTATTCCTTCATGCCCATTCAATATCTCCTCCACCCACTCGCTTCCAGTTAGCCGTGAATTATGCATGGGTTGTGGATCTCTTCACCGCCTGGTATGTAGTCTTGATGCCGCAGCTACCACTGCCTTCATAATCCATCTGTTATGTCGGCTACGATCTCGCCTTGTGAACACGGGCTCTTCTTCCTGTTCCGATCCCGAACTACCCTCGTTCATTTCGATACGCCGGTTGCACTATC
Organism: Ficus microcarpa; assembly: GCA_025413485.1. Lineage (NCBI taxonomy): Eukaryota > Viridiplantae > Streptophyta > Magnoliopsida > Rosales > Moraceae > Ficus > Ficus microcarpa. The sequence continues at coordinate 25,368,679 of CM046387.1, read as the reverse complement.
GTAGATAATCAAAATTGTACTTGTTATGATGGAAATATTAGCCAAAAATTTAATGGATTAGTCGATTGTACTCGACTAGTTGGTATCATCATATGACGAGAACAAAGCTATTTTGTAAATGGCTTCGACAATTGCAATAACACTAACGCATACAATATGGTTGCATAAGAAATACATTTTGTTACCGCAATAAAATTAATTTCAAGTTTGTCGTTAGTATGCGAAAAATAAAAAAATATGTCGCGGGAAAAAAAAAAAAACTGAATCCTAAAGCAAACAAATCAATCGGCCGGTGGTGGATCGGGGTGCACAACACTGGCAATTAATTCCCGCCTATCCTCATCAGACAGCTGTTGGAAGGTCCTTTGGCGAAGCGTACGCGGCTCGAGGTAGTGCCACATTTTGACCCGATCCTTAGGTGGAATACCCATATCGGTCATGATGTTTATACACGCCAGCATGTGATCCGTTTCGTCTGACTGCCCCTGACTTGATCCCGATCCGCCGCCGCCACGGAAATGGGTGACAATTTCCTTCATCGCCAGGCACGTCATCTCGTCCGCCTCGTCTCTTAACTTCCGCTTTCCAGAACTTCGCCCAGACCGGGATGGAGCTACATCGTCACCCACCCTGAGGTTGTTCATTCGGCGCGTGCTTGGGGTCGGATAGAAATCCTCTTGTATCTCTGGGTGATACGCCGAGTTATCCATAGATACGTCGAAATCGAAAAACGACCCTGTTTCATCCGGCATCGTTACGGACCCATACCCCGATGCACCTGCAGCATGCTTTTTCTCAAAAAGATTATAATAAATCTCTTTGTGCCGGAGTCCCTCATGCCTGAGATGTTTGCATTCTGGATGAAGCTGTATATGAAAATTCAGAATATATTATCACAGACGACACAATTAGTCAATACGAAAAGTGGGTTATCAAATATAATAACATAAAGAGACATAGTTTAGGGGACGCTTACACGAATAAAGCTCTGCCACGCATCGTCAGAGCAGATGACCCAATCCGTTGTTGGATCGTAACCCATGCCTGTCCGCGCTTGCAAGACCTTCCAGCCCCTATAAATTTTCTTCATCCGTTCTTTCTTTTGAGTTAGAGTTGAAGCGAAAGCAGGGATTCCGCCAAACTCAGCGTTAAACTGAGTTGCCCATATTTCTAAGGTTGCTTTGGGGGGGGGGGGGTTTACCGCCACTGGTGGCATTGTAGTCGTCAAGGCAGTCGAGAAATCTTTTTTCTTTCTCCGCAGTCCATACGTAGCTCTCACCCGATCCTTTTCGAGGCATTTCCTTATTATAGCGATAACAAAAACAAAGAGAAAGACTTCAACAAAAACCAAGAATTGCAAAGGAATATGTGTTGGCTCAGTATCAAGCGTTTAACATATATGATATGTGGCATGTCAGCAAAGGCCCGATACATATACAGCTTCCAAGGTATATAAACCATGGGATACAGACCATGTTATTATATACCGGTAACTGACATGAAATATCGAGTTACCAACTCACCAGACATATTATATTACAAGAAAAAAGCGTATGTTGTTTACATCATTGCCAACATGGGAAAAAAAAGCAAAACGAACCTCGAACAACCAAAAATTCAGCAAAGGACCTGTCAAACAGTATGGAAATCATGTAGCTGAATGTAAATATGCATAACAAAGTTTGGACAAGCATTGAAAATAGCTAAACTTCACATATATGAAAATTCGACTAGTTTCGCCGAAACTAGTCGAAACGGACAAAAAACTGCAAATAACAACGACGAACGCCTAAAACACAGTGCAAATCACGTAAGCAGACCCAAATATGCATAAGAAAGATTGGAGAAGCAACAAAAACAGGTTTGGTGGAAGGATATGCAAGTTCGACTAGTTTCGGCCTGAAACTAGTCGAAACGGACGAAAAACTATAAAAAACTGCAAAAATGAACCACAACACTTTGTAAACCATTCTAGCACACCTAAATATGCATAAGGAAGCTTAGGGAAGGTTTCAAAACTGCCTAGAAAGGAAAATATGCAAATTCGACTAGTTTCGGGCCGAAACTAGTCGAAACGGACTCGAATTTGCAAAAAACTTAGAAAAAGGGTCGTTTCACTTTGTAAATCACTCTCGTAAACCTAAATGTGCATAACAAAGCTAGTGGACGCTTTCAAAACTACCTAGAAAGGAAAATATGTAAATTCGACTAGTTTCGGGCCGAAACTAGTCGAAACGGACTCGAATTTGCAAAAAACTTAGAAAAAGGGTTGTTTCACTTTGTAAATCACTCTCGCAAACCTAAATGTGCATAACGAAGCTAGTGGACGCTTTCAAAACTGCCTAGAAAGGAAAATATGCAATTTCGACTAGTTTCGGCCCGAAACTAGTAGAAACGGACTCGAATTTGCAAAAAACTTAGAAAATGAACCAAAACACGTTGTAAACCATTCTAGCAGACCTAAATATGCATAACCAAACTATGGGAAGCGTTGAAAACTGAAAAAGACGGGAAATATGCAAATTCGACTAGTTTCGGCCCGAAACTAGTCGAAACGGACTCCGACACGCCAAAAACGGCCACGAACCTGTAAATTGCCATGCAAATCCCTCTATAGTACCTAAACAAAATTAATAAGGCTACTAGAAGGCTTCGAAAATACCAAATGCAAAAAACACGCGAGTTCGGCTAGTCTCGGCCCGAAAGTAGCCGAAACGGACTCCGACTCGCCGAAAACAGCCAACAACCTGTAAATTGCCATGCAAATCACTATAGAGAACCAAAACAAACTTCATAAGGCTAGTAGAAGGAATCGAAACAGCCAAACACAGAAATTAGGCAAGTTCGGCTACTTTCGGCCCGAAACTTGCCGAAACAGACTCCAACTCGCCAAAAAATAGCAAAAAACCAATGAAAGCATTCTTTATCAATTCCATTCTTTATGAAAAAATGTGCCCAATATGCAGAATATGACAAAAAATTTAGGTTCTGGAATGACTGCACAGAAGTTGTGAAGCACGTCCCCAAGTTGAGCACAAACCCAGTTGAAAAGGAAAAAAACCATCACAGCCCCATCGGGGTTAAGGAGCACAAAACACAACAAATTCAGTTTTCGAAGATGAGAACATGCTGCAAGAATACCCAGAAATTGGGGTTCTCCGAACCCAAATTAAGCAGAAATTAAACACAAAGTCAGGTTCGAACATCACCAATAGCAAGAAGAACTGAAATTGGGGTTAACGTATGGTTGAAATCATAGCAAACCGCGAATCAAGATGCGCAATTGGAAGCAAAAACATAGATCCAAGTTCACGATCACATTGCGAAAGAATATGCATAACAGCGACAAAAACCCATAAAAACCGCATACAAGATTGAGAAGAACAGTGGATGAAACACATACTAGGCAAACGGAATTGGAAGCGGACGAAGAATACACAGGGGAAGGGCACGGATCAGGGCAAGATTTAACGCAATGACTCCAAGATCCCCGAACACGGAAGTAATGGGTAATACACCTGCGAGCTCGTGTTCAGTTCGAAAACTGAAATTGGTGCCGCATCTGCTTCAAGTGGTGTGGGGGATGGACAAAGGTCAAGAGAAGCAAGCTTTTCTAGGTGAGATGAACGACGAGCAAATTTACCCAAACTCCTGCCACGCAGCAGGTCGTCGCAGGGATGGGAGCAGAGGCTACAGCCGGAGTTGACAAGAGCACATGGGTGCCAGTGGGGAGAAGCTCGAGAGGGATGAACAGGAACAAGGGCATGCGTGATCTGCACAATTGCAGGAATCACTTGGGTTCACTGTGCAACGGTTCGATTGCCAGTTGCAGTTGGACTGAGACACCAAATGCCATCCCTTCAGCTTGAACTGCAAAACACCAACTCCAGTTGGTACACCAAACTGCCCCTTAGAAAATCATTCCATACTTAAAAACAGTTTTTTACTTGAAACTTGATATTATTCTTACCATGTGACTTATCATTAATGGGCATGCTTCATGATGCCATAATAGTATAACATAAATCATATGCATCATATATATGAGTGCATGAGCTTTGAAAAACATGCAAAACAATAAAAAAATTTGCCTATGCTATAGGCGGAGTTGTACTTACAGGTCAGACTACGTCCTGTGTTTGTTGCTTCAACTGATTTGCAACAACAGGTTACCTTCTTGTTTTTCAAAAGAATATAAGATAAGAATCATCCTATCTTACCATAAGTCATTGCATTAAATGTTGATATCCTAACCAACATCTATGAGTATCCCTAGTTATATGTCTCCCCTATAACACCTTGGGATAACTTGTTTAGTTACTTAAAGTAACCTTGGGTACTAAGCCCAATTATACTTTGAATAGTGTTAGGTTACTATTCATTATTTTGGGCCTAAGCCCAATTATTTTTAATCCGTATTCTATTAGGTTACTATAGGTAACCCTGAGTTTTAGGCCTTATTAATTAAAAATGAATACCCCATTAGGTTACTATGGGTAACCCTAGGGTAAGACTTGAATGATATCCTATTGGGTTACTAGGGCCCAATTAGTTTTAAGGTATCATTCTATTAAGTTACTATTGGTAACCTTAGGTGTGAGGCCCAATTAGTCTTATTGGGTTACCAAGGTCCAATTACTTTTGAAGGTAATATCCCATTAGGTTACTATTGGTAACCATGGGTCTTGGACCTAATCCAATGACTTAAGTATTCTAATCGGTTACTATCGATCAACTCTTTGTAAAGCGGATTTCAAAATAATTTGGCCCATATATTTATTATTTTTAAACATATGTCATAAAATTTGTAAAACCTTAAAACTATATTTGAAAATCAGTCCATAATTTTGGTGGTTGGTGCATGTACAGGAATTGCCTGTTTATGCACTGTTTTGAAAAGTTTGTGTAGGAATTTTTTGTTTTCCTGCACAGTTTTTGAAACTCAGTTTTATCTTAAAATCAAGTTGGAATTTAAAAAAGTTCTCTACATGAAAGTTGTAGATCTTGAAAAATCCTACAACTTTTATGTTTTGCTCAAAATCTAATTCTGCCTTTATCTTACTCAAATTTCTGGTTGAAGCTGGCTGGCCGTGCATAGGGTCTGGGCAGCCCTGGGCTCGGGTTTTTGCAAAAACGGAAGCCTTTGGAACTTCTTTTTCAAAATCTGCTCCTGTAGTCCCCTAGGATTTTCAATTTTCTACAACTTTCGTGTTTTAACTTTTCCCAAATTCGGCCTCTAAGGGCCTCAAAATTGCCTTACCAGAAAACTACCCAGTTTTACCCGAAAACTGGCAGTTTTGCATGTGGTTCATTTTAAGTAAATTTTACGTGCAAAATATCTCAAATGGTCACAACCGTGAGCCTAAGACAACATACAGCGCTTTAACGTTAGTTTCTAACAGCCATGCATTTGTTTTAAGCCACACAACCTATGTGGTGTTCCATTGCTCACATAAGGTTTTAGAATTAATTTGCATACATCATTCAACATACAAGCTTCTAACCAACTTATAATTCAACCATGCATAACCTACATCTCTATCAACTTATGGGGACATATAACATACACTTTATAGGCATGTATGCAAACCATTATATCTCACAATCATACTATCAAAACATGCACCAAAACATAGATTGAGACCATAGAACTTAATCAAGCACTAGACCTATTCCATGAAATTAAATGGGTGAGCTTATGCTCTTACATACCTACATGAGAAATACACATAAATTTGAATTTAAAGCTTAATAGAAAAGCATAGGGAGTCTAGGAAGAGTACCTTAACAAAGGGAGATTGGTTCTAGGTTATAGTTCAAAATTTCTCCTCCTTCCTTGCTTCACCAAAGGTCCGGCCACCCTAAATTTTTTTCTCTCAATGTTCGGCTGCTAGGGGTGAGAAAAAGTGAGACAAGTTTTGGGACAATGTTGAATAAAATGAGCCAAAAATTTGCTCCTCCCATCACCTATTTATAGGTGAAAAATGTTTTTCTTTTTGAATTATTTTTCATTCCTTAATTGCAAATCTAACTCCACAAAAATTTTATTTGCCCCAAGCCCCTAGGAGTGGCCTGCCACCTTGTGCCACCTTGCACCCAATTAATGCAATATTATCCTTTAAATTTTTAATTCAAAAAAATCCATATTTATCATGAATGAGTTGTCACCCACTAAGGCCATGTTTGGCAATTTCTTTAAATAGCAGTCCATTTTCTTCATAACTCAAATAATATTAATACTGTTTTCAACTAATAACAGTACAGTTATACTGGACTGCAGTCCAGAATTTATCTGCACTTAACTGGACTGCGTGTGAATTTTTCTTAAGACTTGAAGCTACCTAGCCCATATAGTCCTAAATATTGTGCTTGATTTTTCTAAAGTGGTCTCATACCTTATTCTCACATTTTCATCTGTGATGACGGTTTTCACAGTATAGTTTCCATACTGATTATTATATTATTATCCTGGTCAACTTTAGTCAACCTTGGTCAAACTTTAGTCAACCTAAAGTCAACCTTGGTCAAACTTTAGTCAACTAAAAATCATGAATTTCAAACTATTATTGAGTCTTGTAAGATTATAAAAACTCAATTATAGTCTGGTAAAATCAATTTAAACATTACACATAAACCTTCATGTTCCTGAATAAGGAAATCATGAATCAGCAAAATGGGTGGTTGTTACAGAACCAATATTTGACAAATTAAGCATGATATTGCTTGATTTTCTGGGTCTACAAATCTACATTGATCATCAGTGTAGAAAATAAAAAATGTCAATTTAGTATACAATTTATTAACATGAGCAATATAATTATCAAAATAATTATCGACCACATGATTAGAAACACCGATTTTTTGTGGATGCAGAGGGGAAAATCATCATGGACAGTGAAATTTGAGGATCTTATTTGTTGTACAAGGGTCTAATAATGTAAATTATAAAATTTCTGAAACCCCCTCCCCACGGCATTAGACCAAAGGTCCTTAGGCTAGTGAATTACTTCGACATTAGTTGTTTCCTCTCTTTGGATTATACCTACATATATATATATATATATATATATATATATATTTGAAAAGCTAATAAACTGTTTATTATATATGTGCTTCATCCACTACAACATAAAACCACAGTAAAATTTGTTGGACACGTTTTTGAAAATTTGTTTGAAGTTTTTTAAATAAAATGATGCAAAAACCAAATAGTGTTAGAATAACTAAGGATGTCCCTATTTAAATTGGCACCTTTTAGCTACTCATCCCGCATCAACCTCCTCACTCAATATTATGAGAAATAAAAAGAAAAAGAAGATCTTCAATTTGTTTGAAGATATATAGATCAACCACCAACATTATTAGAAGTAAAAAGAAAAGGAAGGTCTTAAATATGTTTGAAGACACACAAATAAACTATCAACAAAAACATTAGCTACTATGTTTTTGGTGGTAGCTATGTTCTGTAAAATTTGAGACTTTTTCAAAAAATTAGACTTCCATCTTAAAAAGTCAACATATTAAGTGGAGTGACTCAATACTCTTATATGTATATTATTATTGTTATATTTTTATGATACAGGACTTGTCTCTCTTTTAACCCTTGGCACATCTCCACAAGATGATACACTTTTTCGAGTCATCTATCTTATATTGAATTTTCATTTTAAAAGGCCAAACATGTTAATTGGAGTAACTCAATATATATACAATTTCAACTCTCTTGTTGTTGTTATATTTTTACGAATTTATATAAACATATCAAATCAATTTTGGAAAAGAAACCTTCTGGATTTTAAATCGTACGTTCATTAAAGTTTCATTTAAAAAATTTGGTACTCAATTACCAACTACCAACAAAACCTTTCACATGCATAAAAATAGCTATAAAATGTTTTGTATGTAAACATAAAGTCAATCTTATCCTGAAGGCCACGTCATCACCTAACACCGATGCTATTATCTCTTAGGCCTAACTCCATCTATGATTAATAATAATAATAATAATAATAATAATAATATACATACACATCAACTATAACATCAACTTTTAAATATCAACTTACGTGATATGTGAGTTGTTATTTTTTTATCGATTAAATAATTATCATATCTATATGATTAAAATAAAAAGATAGCATCTATCAGTTATATTAAAAGATAACAACTTATTGTTACAAGAGTTGAGATCAAAATTGATGTTTCTTGCTTTGTATATATATGCATATTCTTTTATCCAGTACCCTTTTAAAACTACACTTGTAATTTTTTTATGTTTTATTGCAACAACTAGTCGATGTCAGTGTATAAGAATTTTCAGTAATACGTATCATTGGCATTAATAGTTCTAAATATTTATGTTACAACATTTTAAATAAAATATCGTTTGTAAATCAACTAGTAGTTACAAAATGCTAAGTAAAATATTACCACTATCATACCTATCCGGCCGCCGTATTGGAGATATTTCATTGTGTATATGTATATATATATGCCCTAGGATCACCTAGTTTCTCACATCCACTTCACACGAATCAAGAATCTCACATCCCAAAACAAAATGGCCTTCAACATTAAGGTTTCCGTGGTGCTTCTAGTGCTCCTAGTGCTGTTGGTTGTGGCTACAATATCTGCTGATGCTCGTGCAGAACTTTCTGAGGTTTCTGTTGAGCCTGAATCTGCAGGTACACAACTTCTTCTTCTTCTTACAATCACCACTACTATTATTGATCCCTTCTTTTTTTTCCCCCCCGATCCGGGCACACATATATATAATTTTCTCACTTCTTATATACATGATATGATGATAGGAATATGGCCAAAAATCTGCACTACGTGTGAATGCAAAAAAGAATCCGGCACCATCAAGTGCTACCGCTTGGAAAGTAAGGTCGGCGGATGCCCCTTAGCATGCCGTTCAAGTTGTAAAATTTGTACAGCTTCGGAGCCACCGATCTGCAAATGCACATATGAGGTTGACACCTGCACCCCAAAGCAATGCCTCCAGAACACTGCTACTAAGCTTGAGAATCTCCTCAGCCTGTACCCAAATTATTAAATAATTGCAGCTGCTATACACACACACATATATTTATATATATGTATGTATGCAGCCCATTATGTTGTGTTATAATCTATGTATGTGCTACTTTTGTTGCCCGAGTCACTGGAAAACTTGGGCTAGCTTGAGCTCCCCAGCCTTAAGCACCGATGTTAAGGCTTTTAATTAAATAAATGAAGCTCATCTTTCGAACTACTAAAGAAGTTCTTCAACTTTTGTCTATATCACTTGTCTTATTAGTTAATTAATTGCTTAAAATTGTTAATAAATTCTAAGTAGAATCTGAATAAAATGGGAGTTGGGCTAAAACGGGATATGAAAATTGAATATAAAGAAACAAAAACTAAGCTCATTTTAAGTAAAAGTAGTGATCAAGTTTAGTTGTACTTGGGTAATTAAAATAAGTTACGTCGGCAATATAACATTAACTGCATGCATATGTAGTTAAAATGGAGACATGACAAATATGAGTAAGAAAACTTATCACATCTTAGTTTAATTAAAATAATTTGAATGATTCTCAGAGATTAAATAGAAACTCCAACTAGGCAAACTCAAGTTAAAAAACGAATCAGTGCTATTTTCACCTATCCCTGATCAAATATATGATGAGGTAAAATGGATGAGGCACTTGATCTTACCCACGTAGAAGGCCCATACAAGTCACCTCATGATTTTTGGGATGGACAGATTTAGAAACTCGTGACAGAAACAATTAGTATGCTTTTTTATGAATAAAACTGATACGTGGACGATAGGGCTTCTATTGCTTTTGATAATTAATTGTTATTGGATTGTACCTAGTTTGGATTGTTATTTCATTTTTAAATACAAATTCAATTGCGAAGGGTTGAAAAGTGAATAATACTCCTCAAAACAGACTTACCTATTCCAGTATTTAAATAAAAAAAAAGGGTAACTCTAGGTAAAAACATTAACTGCATGCATATATAGTTAAAATGGAGACATGACAAATATGAGTAAGAAAACTTATCACATCTTAGTTTAATTAAAATAATTTGAATGATTCTCAGAGATAAAATAGAAACTCCAACTAGGCAAACTCAAGTTAAAAAACGAATAAGTGCTATTTTCACCTATCCCTGATCAAATATATGATGAGGTAAATGGATGAGGCACTTGATCTTAGGGAAAATTTCATTAATAGTACCTCTGGAGAAAATAATATTAAATTCAACATCACTTTTTGTTCCCTTCAGTTCTAGCACTGCTATGTCAGATCTGAGGGGCCCAGTAGCATTTAATGTGTGCAAATTTCCACGTTTACCCTCATCTCCCTCGCATGCCCCAAAAAAATTTTCAAACCAACATCTACAGTGTTTTAGAGAGAGAAACTGAAATGTAGAAAGAGAAAGAGTTATAACCGACGGGAATCGCTCGGAAACCGCCCGAAACCACTACGAAATCCCTTCATAAACCGCTTCGACGCCTGTGAACGTCGGAAAATCTTCAAAAACCGTTAAATGTTGAAAGACACGAAACTGACTGCGAAAAACATCACTGTTATGATCGGACGGTCATAACGATTATAACCGTTACGTTATTCACGATATCTCGTAACATGAGTAACGGTCATAACCGTTATGACCACTACTCTGTACCGTGACCAAGAGTAACAGTCATAACGTTTACTACCTCGTGGTCATAACCGTTATGACCGCTACTCTATACCGTGGGACAACAAGAGGAACGGTAATAACCGTTCTGATCGAGTGGTCATAACAGTTATGACCGCAACACTATACCGTGAACAAGAGTAACGGTAAAAACCGTTATGACCGTCCGGTAATAACCGTTATGACCGCTACTCTATACCGTGGGACGACAAGAGTAACGATCATAACCGTTCTGACCGAGTGGTCATAACAGTTATGACCGCAACACTATACCGTGAACAAGAGTAATGGTAAAAACAGTTATGACCGTCCGGTAATAACCGTTATGGCCGCTACTTTACCTTGTGTAGAAGAGTAACGGTCATAACCGTTTTGACCGTCCAGTCATAACTGTTACGACTTCTACCCTATGCCGTACACAAGAGTAACGGTCGTAACCGTTACAATATGCATGCCACGTTCAGAGCATTGTCACCAGTTAGAAGTAAAAAGAAAAGGATGGTCTTAAATTTGTTTGAAGATCACCTACCAACAAAAACATTGGCGATTCATGTTTTTGATGGTGGTTCTGTTCTGCAAAATATGAGACTTTTAAATAATTTGGCTTCCATCTCAAGAGATCAACATATTAAGTGCAAGGACTCAATACTCTTATATTTCTGTTAGTGCTGTTATAGTTTTAGTGGAAGTGAGGTCTTTTATTTTTTATTTTGTGTTTTTTACATTTTGCAAGATGATATACACTTTGGAGTAACCAATCTTGTATTGGACATATCAGACCACTCATTTGAATTTTTAGACTCTAATATTATGTGAAATTTGAGATATATAAAGCATTGAACTTCCATATTAAAAGTTCAAACATGTTAAATGTAATGACTCGATATATACCCTTAGAACTCTGTTATTATTATTATATTATATTTTTACTATGCGATATATTTAGATTTCTTTTTACTCTTCACAAGTTGTACGTGAGAAATAACAGCCATTAAACATACAAGACTAGTAAGTTATATGCCCCATACCCATCAAATCAATTTTGAGAAAGAAACCTTTCGCAAGGGGGAAAAAAAAGCGATAAACTCATGTTTCATGTGTAACATAAAAGTCATCGAACACGTACGTTATCGCTTAATATTGAAGCTATTATCTCTTAGGACCAACTCCATTTTATGATTAAATACGTACATATAATAATAATAATAACGTTTTTTTTTTAAGAATGTCATAAATTTAGCACATTTTTATATTTATGCCTACCATAACATTAAAGTTGATAATTTTATAATTTCCTAATATTAAAATAATAAACTAAAATGTTAGAGGTGGCAAAATTCTAAAAAAGTATTCTACCTAATTTTCTCATAATTGACAATATCAACATAAAGTTATCTATCTGTTGCTAAAGACCACATCGTCACTTAACACTGACGCTATTATCTCTTAGGGCTAACTCCATTATATGATTATGTACGTACATATAATAATAATAATAATGTAACAACAACAAACAACAACAACGACAACCACAATCACAATGTGTATAGACATCAACTCTAATATCAACTTTTGATTACCAAAATACATGACATGTAAGTTGTCATTTTTTATTAATTAAATAATTATCATATCAATTAAAATAAAAATAATAGTATCTACCTGTTATATTAAAATATGAAAACTCATTATTACAAACGTTGAGATCAAAATTCATATCTCTTGCATTATTTACATAGGAATACTCTTTTATCCTTACCCTTTTAAAACGACACTTCTACTTTTTTTTTTATTACATTATGGTAACAACTAATTCATTCCATTGTATAACAAATTTTAGTAAGTTATCATTTACATTAATATATCTAAATATTTATGTTACCAGATTTTAAGTAAAAAGTTACATGTAAATCAACTAGTAATGTGGTTGCAAACATATCATAGTAATAATATTACATCTTGACTCTATTTAAAGGTATAGAGTTCAAATCGTCCCAATCCTAAATTAAAAAAATATATATCAACTAGTAGTTATAAAATGCAAAGTAGAATATTACAATTGCCGGATTTGTCCGCCTACTAGACATGAAACATTTCTACATATATATATATGTCGTAGGAATCACCTAGTTTCTCACATCCACTTCACAACAAACAACAACATCACATCCCAAAACAAAATGGCTTTCAACATTAAGGTTTCCGTGGTGCTCCTAGTGATGTTGGTCGTGGCTACATCAGCTGATGCCCGTGCAGACTTTTCTGAGGTTTTTGTTAAACCAGAATCTGCAGGTACACAATTGTAATACCTAGAACTTTCAGGTTACTATTTCCTTCTTAAGGAATTAATTTCATGCTATGAAAATATTCGTGAAAAAGCTTGATTAAGGGCTTTTGTTCGATTTGGTGAATTCTTATGGGGCGATAAGACTCAAAATAAAATGCTAAGATTAGCAAACGGCCTTTTAAGTCGAAAAGGACGAAAAAATACGTGATTTTACGAAAGTCAAAGGTTTGACCAAAAAGTCAACTTTAACAAAAAAAGTCAAAATTTGACCAAGAGTAGTCAAATAGTTGACTTTACAGTATGATGAAATGCAGTATAGAAAAGATACTGCGAAAACCTCCTTTATGGTTAGGATAGCAAGAATAGACCTTAAAACCACCATAGAAAATCAAGCACACCAAGTTAGGATTAAAGGTATAAAGGGCTAGGAAAAATAGGAAAAAAATTATATTGTCCGATTTTACATAGATAAATTTGGTACTGCAGTGCAGTACAAAAATACTGTGTATTAGTGAAGCACAGTATGGGAATTATCTGTGCAACACAAAAATGGACTGTATTATGAAGAAAATGGCCAAACAAGGATTAATGGAGGATGATGTCATCTAGCTTTTGATTAATGACATCATTAATGCTTAACTAAGCTTGGAAAGTGTTCATGGAAGGCCCTAGAACACCCTTGGCCGGCCACCTCACTATCCCCTCAGGCAAATATTAAAAATTTTGGGGTAATTTCACAAATTCTCAAAGTTTCCCCAACCTCTATAAATAGGAGAGGTTGCTATTCATTTTATTCACAAAATCTTGTGAAACTCTTGCAAATTTTCCTCTTGAAATTCCGAAAATTGGGAGGAGAGAAAGAGAAGAGAAAAACCAAAATTTCTTGAGGGGTTTTGCTTGAAGGGTGTTCGGTTTTACTCTAGGGAAACCAAGAAAAATTTTGGAAGCTTTTGGGTGACCCATTGGCTGTTGTGGCCGAGAGTTAGGGGAGGAGAAAAGAGAGAGGAAAAAGCTGAAAAATTTTGGGGGAAAACCTTGGGAGAGTGATCGGTTTTGTTGTGGATCAACCAAGGAGCCAAAAGAAAATTTTGGTACTCCTAATTAGGTTGAAGCTGTGAGCAAGGGGGAGGAAGAGATTTTGACTCTAAACCCTAATCTTGAGCTAAGGTAATTTTCCAAAGCCCTAACTATTTCAATTTGGTTCAAATTGAGTTCAATTTTAGCATTTCAATTGTATTTCAAGTTGGGTTGTAAGGACATAAGTCCAATTTAATTTCTTGCCCTAGTTTGGTTAGTATATGCTTGATTAGGTGATTAAGGGTGGATTGGCTTGTTTATGTTGATTTCTTGCTTGATTTGTGCTTGAAAAACGCTAGGTTGCATGCTAGATGTCAATGTTGTGTGTCCCCTGATTTTGGTCCAAAAATCTGCCCTAGGCAGTGCATGATGGGCAGCTAACTTAAGGGTGTGTGATTGATGCTTGATGGAATGTATGCAAAAATTTAGAACCATGCAAACCTAGGTTTTTGAGCTTTTCGGGTTTGGTTTGCATGGATCTATTTGAGCGGCTTATTGGTTCATGTAGGATGTTAGAAATGCTGCGTGTTTGTTATGTAGGCTCCCGAAGTGATCGGTCGAGATAGATTTCGCGAAATAGGACGTAAACCGGACTTAACAACCGAAACAGCCAGTTCGGACTCAAAACTTGCCAGTTTCGGGAAAGTGGAAATTTAAGGCCTTTAAAGGCCGAACTGGGTAAAACTCGAAACATGAAAGTTGTTCGGAAGGGTTTTTCCTAGAAGGCAACACGAGCAAAATCCCAAAATGAGGCTCCAATGGCTTCCGTTTTTATAAAAATCTGTGGCTGGTCTGCCCAGACCCAGTTAACACGATCAGTCAGTTTCAAACAAAAACTGACAAAAATACAAGTGGAACTGGATTTTTCGTAAAACACAAAAGTTTTAGAATTTTTCGAGAGCTACAACTTTTTTGAAGACAAGTTTTTCAAATTCGGAATGGATATTTAAAACTGACACTATTTTATGAGGAGTGTGCAGGGAACCGAAAATTCCTGCACATGAATTTTTACAAAAGTTTTAGAAAAACTGTATTTTGTTTAAAACCACTATTTTTAATTATGAAAGTTGTTCCAGAGGTAGTTTTCAACCTTAAACGACTTTTATAAAGATCAATTTCAAAAATAGGAATTTTTACAAGAAGATTAAGAAAATTTTGAAGCTAATTATGCAAGATTTTCAAAAAGTAAGAAAATAGAAATTTTGAGATAAAAATTTGTAAATGAGTAGACTACGGATCGTAACCTACCAGGCTTAGCCCCGAAGCCCAAGGTTGACCCTAAAGGGGTTGACCATAGTTGACCATAGTTGACCAAGGGTTGACCATTAGTTGACTATTAGTTGACCAAACATTAACTTTGGTTGACCCAACACTCAACTAAGTGTAACCTTAAGGGTTATCCAATGTAACCCTAAGGTATACCAAGAACCTAGAATTGGGCTAAGAAAAGAGGGTAAATAGACTTAACCCAATAAATTATGACATAAGAGTAAAGCCCAAGGTTTTAAAGAAAACCTAGCAGTATGTCAAGGGCCTAGTTCAATAGGTTATCCAACATAGCCTCTTAAGGAATAATCAAAGTTCGATTATTCTTAAACAATAGGATAACTAATTGTGACTAAGTAAGATATCAGGTATCGGGGACATACAACTAGGATTTTGTAGGCATGTTGGTTAGGACACCAACATTCCACAATGATAATTAGACTCTTACCTATGTCCTTTTTCAAGCAGGAAGAAACCTGCAGCTGTGCCCTAGTGGAAAAACAGCATCAAGAGGGACATAGTAAAAGAGGTAAGTACAACTCCGCCTGCAGCATAGGCTTTAGTTTATACTTGCCTAAGTATGTTAGATGCATGCTAGGAATATATGTGAGTGCTGAAATGATGTGCTTTGTTGTATGCCTTGTAGTATGTTAAACTGGATGCTATGTTATGTTGTTATGTGCGATATGCTAAGTGATATGCTATGTGGTATGATAGTATGCTATGTATGCAGAAAAGTATGTAAGCTGAGCATGTAAGGTAAGATACCAAGTATGTTATGGTTTATGTAAAAGTGACATCACGATGCATGTTCACTAAATACAAGACGAGATTAAAGGATAAGAAAGTAAGATGGCAAGCAAGCCTGCCAGTGTCGTACCACCCGTCCGAGGTCGGGTTGGACTATGGTTTGAGTTGGATTGGGCTGGCCGCCCCAACCATTCCAAGTCGCGCGCCGAGTATAGACACTTATGTAAGGGCCCTAAGTAAGATAAGTATGAAAGTATGTAAGAAGGAAGAAAATGTAAAACAAGCATAACTGGACCATGCATATGCTATGTTATGTCTTGATGTGATGGGTATGTTATGTTAAATGCAAGTATGAGATGATGAGATATGTCATGAGAAGTTAAGTTAGGATATGGATGCTAGGTTATGTGTGTGATGTCGCGGTTTAGATAGTTGTGCTTATTGAGCGAAAGCTCATAGTTTGACATCTATGCTGTAGGTAAGCCACCTGACAGCAATGAGTGATACAAGATGGAAGAGCGAGGCGGGGCATAATGTGAAATGTGAGAGTGAGATACCGCTACACGTTTCGTTCATATGTATTTCCTTTGTGTTAAATATTTTTATTACGACACGCTTATTACGTTTAGACGTATATAACCTCATATAAAAAAAAAAAAAAAATTTCCGTTACATTTTGTCAAAAACTAAGTACAATAAGTAAGTAAGTAAGTACGTATGTAAGGTAACGGCCTGTTCTAGGCGGGTCGTTACATTCTTATTGTTACAATCACCACAACTATTTATTATTGATCCATTCTTAATTTTTTTTTCGATCCCGGCACACATATATATGATTTTTGCACTTTCTATATATGATATGATGATAGGAAAATGGCCAAAATTACGTACTAAGTGCGAATGCAAAGAAGAATCCGGCACCACCAAGTGCTACCGCTATGTAAGGAAGGTCGGCGGATGCCCCTTAGTTTGCGGTTCACCTTGCGCTTGCACAAGATCCATTCCGCCAATCTGCTGGTGCACTTATGAGGTTGAGACCTGCACCCCAAAGCAATGCCCCCAGAGTACTGTTCCTAAGCTTGAGGATCTCCTCAGCTTGAACCGAAACTATTAAACAAATGCAGCCGCTATATGTGTGTGTGTACATACATATGTATGTATGCAGCCCATTATGTTGTGTTATAGTCTATGTATGTGCTATTTATGTTGCCCGAGTCACAAGAAAACTTGGGCTTGCTTGAGCTTACCAGCCTTAGTCACTGATGTTGAGGCTTTTAATTAAATAAGTGCAGCTCATCTTTCGAACTACTAAAATAGTTCTTAAACTTTTGTCTATATCACCTATCTTATTGGTTAATTAATTGCTTAAAATTGTTATTAGATTCTAAATAAAATTTTACATTTGGGGGTATTCATTAAATCTGTAAATCTGATCAATCTAATTCAATCTAATGGATTGGATTGGATTGGATTGAAATAATAAAAGATTTGTAATAATTGAGATTTTGTAAATATGTATTAATTTATTTCCTATAAAGTTTTTAATAAAACATAAAGTGACTCTCAAATATGGGATTTTCTCAATCCAAAAGTCATGAATTTTACTGTAGATTGAGTTCTAATTTGCCTAATTTGATCTGCAAACACTCTTCATTACCATGATCAAATAGGTCAAACTATCAGATTTAGACATCTTTTGTATATATCTACACGGCTTCTTCAGTTTTACTACAATCCCTCATGAAATCATCCCCCCTCTAAAGTTGCGCCACGTATGTCTGCATCTGAAAAAACAAACTTAATGATTAAAACAATAAATCTCAAGTATCAACGGTAGTAATAAAATGGGCGTAGGGTTAAAACTGTAAAATGAGCCGAATGTATTAATATGTCCCCTAGCTTAGAATTTTGAGCAAGTCTAAACTAAGAAACTCACGGGATTTGAATAAATAAATAAATAAATAAAAACTAAGCTCATTGAAGTATCACTAGTAGTGATTATGTTTAATTATAATCGAGTAATAAAAAAATGTTAAGCCGGCAACATAACACTAACTACAACTATATAGTTCAAAATGGAGACACGATAGATCATTTCTTATTGTTATGTTGCCGGGTGGTAATCAGAAATTGGAATATTTGAAGCACCATAATAAATATAATAATAGTACTAATAATAATAATAATAATAATAATAATAATGTATATAGATATCAATTCTAATATCAACTTTTGATTATCAACATACGTGACATGTAAGTTGCTATTTTTTATTGATTAAATAATTATCATATCAATTAAAATAAAAAAGATAGTATCTACCTGTTATATTAAAATATGAAAACTCATTATTACAAGCGTTGAGATCAAAATTCATATCTCTTGCATTATTTACATAGGTATACTCTTTTAAAACGACACTTCTACTTTTTTTTTTTTGTGTACATTATGGTAATAACTAATTCATTCCAATGTATAACATATTTGAGTAAGTTATCATTTACAGTAATAACTCTAAATATTTATGTTACAAGATTTTAAGTAAAAAGTTACATATAAATCACCTAGCAATGTGGTTGCAGACCTATCATAGTAGTAATATCACACTCTGACTCTATCTAGAGTTACAAAGCTCGAATCACCCCACCCCCAAACTAAAAAAAAAAAAAAAATCAACTAATAGTTATAAAATGCTAAATAGAATATTACAATTGCCAGATTTGTCCGCCTGCTAGACATGAAACATTTCCATATATATATATATATATGTCCTAGGAATCACCAAGTTTCTCACATTCACTTCACACCAAACAACAACTTCACATCCCAAAACAAAATGGCTTTCAACATTAAGGTTTCCGCGGTGCTCCTAGCGATGTTGGTTGTGGCTACATCAGCTGATGCACGTGCAGATCTTTCTGAGGTTTTTGTTACACCAGAATATGCAGGTACACAACTTCTTATTGTTACAATCACCACTACTAATATTGATCCATTCTTTTTTTTTTTTTTTTTCCGATCCTGGCACACATATATATGATTTTCTCACTTTTTACACATGATATGATGATAGGAATACCGCTAGAATTGTAATAACTGAATTTTCAACGATACGATTTCTTGTAGAAAACTTTAAGTTGAACCATGAAGGTATTTATGTAAAATCCTGGTTAGGGTTTTTGGGTAATGTTATGAGTTCTTATTGACCTTATAAGACTCAATCATGAATTGCTTAGTTAAGCAAATAGCCTTTTGGGTGAGAAGGAGAAAGAAAATCAATGATTTTATATTGGTCAAAGTTTGACCAAGAAAGTCAAAATTTGACCAAGAAAGTTAAAATTTGACCAATAAAGCCAAAGTTGACCCAGAAAGTCAAAGTTGACCAAGAAAGTCAAATGTTGACCAAAAATGGTCAAAGGGTTGACCACACAGATGTATGACAAGCAGTATGGAAAATATGCTATAAAAACTAAAATTATAGACATGAGAATATAAATGAGAAATAAAACCACCATAGAAAAATCAAGTACAATAAATAGGAATTATTGGGCCAAAAAGTTTTAAGCAAAAAGAAAATTTTTCGTACTGTCCATTTTTACACAAATAAATTTTGGACTGCAATGCATTGCCACAGTATGGTGTATTAGTGAGCACAGTACCAAAAATATCTGTGTGGGCTTAAAAGTGGACTACTTTTTAAAGAAAAAGCCAAACAAGCCTTAATTAGGCTTATGTCATCACCTTTTTGAATTATGACATCATTAAGGTTTTAATTAAAATTAAAGAGGGATTAAAATAATCTTGGACAACTCTAGAAGATGAGGTGGCCGGCCAAGGGAGGAGCTACTTAGCAAATATTCTTGTTTTAAGGGGTTTTAAGCAAAAGTTGAACAAAAAATAATTCCAAACCAACCCCATTTTTCACCTATAAATAGGTCTAAGGGGTGGTCGGTTTTTGGCTGGAAAAATCAGAGAAAAGCAGCCAAGTTCTTGCCAATTTCCCTCTCTAAAAATTTGAAAATTCAAGGGTGAGAAAGAGTGAAGAGAAAATTTGAAAATCAAAGGGGTTTTAGAGCTTGTAGTGTTTGGTTTCCACTAAGGTTGTCAAGCAAGAATTTGGACAGTTTTGGTGCCCATTTTCAAGGCCAAAGGCCGGCTGCAAGGGGGGTAAGAGAGTGAGAAAAATTTAAATTAGTTTGTGCATGGTTTAGGTTCAAGCCAACACAAAGAATCAACACAAATTTTGGTGCCACTTGGTGTAGAGAGAACCGGCCTTGAAGGTGACCAAAGGGAGGGAAGATTTTGTGAGCTAACCCTAGCCCCAACTCTTGAGAAAAAATCAAGGTAAACTTTCCTAAACCCCAAACTCTTTCAATTGAGTTTTTAATTTGAAATTTAAATGCATTTCAAGTTGAATTTGTAAGAGCATAAGCTCAATTTATTTTGTGCTCAAAGTTAGAAACCTAGGGTTTATGCTTGATCTAGAATTAGGGGTGGTTTGATTTCAATTTGCATGCTTACTTTAATTTTCATAATTTGCATGCTAAATGTTAGTGTTATATGTCCCCAAATCTGCCCTAGTGTGTGTGGATGGATATTATGTGCTAGGTTGTTAGAAATTGAATTAGTATGCTTGATTTGAATGGTGCAACCTAAGCCATGCAAACTTGGTTGATCCAATGTCAATTAGGGTTTGCATGGTGATGTTAAAAAATGTGTTTAAAGAAAATTTACATTAGAAAACCACTACATGTGTGTTCTAGAGCTCCCGCGGTGGCTGGTTGAGCTAGGTTTCACGTTTAGGACGTAAAACAAACTTTAAACCGAAAAACTGCCAGGTTCGGGTGAATCCTGACCAATTTTCTGGAAAGTGGATTTTGAGCCCTTTAGAGGCCGAATTTGAAGAAACTCAAAACATAAAAGTTGTTCAGAACAGTTTTTCCTAGGGGGCAACATGGACGGTTTTCCAAAATGAGACTCCAATGACTTCCGTTTTCACAAATACCCGAGACTGACGTGGCCAGACCTTTATGCGCGGCCAGTTGAATTCCAAGAGGAAAACGAAAGGGTTAGAGTCAGAATTGGGTTTTTCGCAAAACATAAAAGTTCTAGGATTTTTTGAGATCTAAAATTTTCATGAGACAACTTTTCCAAATTCAGCATGGATTTTAAAGTAAAACTGTATTTCTAAAAACTGTGCAGGAAACAATAAATTCCTATACAGGATTTTCTGAAAACTATGCAGAAAAATAGTATTTTGCTCAAAAACTGATAGTTTGACTATGGGGACTGTTCCAAAGGCAGTTCCAACACTTAATAGCTTTTTCCAATACCATTCTAAGAAACCCAAAGTTTTCATAAGTTAAATGAAAGGAGTTTTTGCGAAAAAGGTGATAAATCACCAACATTTTCTAAAGAAAACAAATAGAACTATAGACTTAGGTTGTCGTAAAATTGGGGTAATCTAGAGGAAACCATCAATAACCAAGTAAGATACCCGAATTATAGAACCGGGTCCAAAGCCCAAGTTTACCAATAATCACCCGATAGGATACCACATAATTGGGTCTTAGGGTGATGACCTAGGTTGGGTCACACCAAGAGTTATCCAATGTAACCCAACATGATACTAAGACTAATGGACTAAAACTAAGAGTTACCCAACATAACCCAATAATGAACCAAGTCTTAAGAGAAGCTAAGACATAGGGTTACCAACGATAACCTAATAGGTTATGGGCTAGGTATGCTAAGATATAGTCCAAGGGTTGGATAATGACTTAACCCTAAGCATGTATGTATGGGCTTAGCCTACCAGGTTACCCTATGTAACCTAATAAGATATGATCCAAGGTTGGTAATATTAACCCCCAGGGTTACTTGTAGTAACCCAATAAATTATCATGAGTTAGGAAGGGGACATATAACTAAGATTGCATGTGAATGTTGGTTAGGTTACCAACATTCTATGATTAAGAACTCATACCTATGTCCTTCAATGGAGCAGGAGATAACCTGCATTGGCATCCTAGGTGGGAGCAGTCATATAGTGGACATAGCAACCAAGGTAAGTACAACTCCGCCTATAGCATAGGCTTTTGTTGTGATGCTTACCCAAGCATGTTAATGTGTGATATTGTTCGATATATGCCATGTTGCATGTTATATTGTTTGCTATGTGATATGCCAAGTTTGTGGTTAATGTTTAATATGATGTATGCTATGTTATGTGATATGCAAAGTTGAGGTATGCTTATGTTATGTCATATGAAATGTTAAGATCATGGATATGATACGAGCAGGAGATAACCTGCATTGGCATCCTAGGTGGGAGTAGTCATATAGTGGACATAGCAACCAAGGTAAGTACAACTCTGCCTACAGCATAGGCTTTTGTTGTGATGCTTACCCAAGCATGTTAATGTGTGATATTGTTCGATATATGCCATGTTGCATGTTATATTGTTTGTTATGTGATATGCCAAGTTTGTGGTTAATGTTTAATATGATGTTTGCTATGCTATGTGATATACAAAGTTGAGGTATGCTTATGTTATGTCATATGAAATGTTAAGATCATGGATATGATATGAGGTATGTTAGGATATGATTATGTATATGTGACATCATGGAGCATGTTCACTAATGATTAAGGTAAGAGCAAGATCAAGAAAGAGATCATAAAAAGCAAGTGAGATGGCAAGCGAGCTTGCCTGTGTCGTACCGACCCGCGTTAGGTCGGGTTGGACTATGGTTTGAGTTGGAAATGGACTGGCCGCCCCAACCACTCCATAGTTGCGCGTCCGGTACGGACACTTATATAAGGGGCCCATAAGCAAGATAAGTTAAGTTAAGATGTGAGTCACGTTATGAAAGTATAAGAAAGCATAATAAAGCATAAATACCTCATGCATGTTTAAGTATGTTATGCTGTTAAGTTATGACATGTTGAGAAGTGTCAAGGTTTGTTATGTGTTATATGGGTGTGTCGCGGGTTAATAAGTTGTACTTGCTGAGCGAAAGCTCACGTCTTACGTCTATACTGTAGGTAAGCAACCTATGGGCAACAAGTGATACAAGATGGAGGAGCGTGGCGGAGCAACTGTGAAATGTGGGAATATTGACCGCTACGCGTTTTGTTTTATTTTATGAATATTTTATTTGATGTTAGAACATCGTTATTTACTTATTGTATATACGCTCGACAAACATCTTTATTTAGTTGTTGTTTATATGTTAATACGTTCGTATAAAAAAAAAATTTCCGCTGAATTACGCTAAGTTAATAAGTACGATATGTATGCATGTATATATGGTAACGGCCTGTGCTAGACTGGTCGTTACAAGAATTCTGTACTAACTGTGAATGCAAAGAAGAATCCGGCACCACCAAGTGCTACCGCTATGAAAGGAAGGTCGGTGGATGCCCCTTAGTATGTGGTTCGCCTTGTATTTGTCCGCGTTCGATTCCACTAATCTGCTTTTGCACATATGAGGTTGAGACCTGCACCCCAAAGCAATGCCCCCAGAACACTGCTCCGAAGCTTGAGGATCTCCTCAGCTTGAACCGAAACTACTAAACAAATGCAGCTGCTATATATATGTGTTGTGATATAGTCTATGTATGTGCTACTTATGTTGCCCAAGTCACAAGAAAACTTGGGCTAGCTTGAGCTCCCCAGCCTTAGTCACTGATGTTGAGGCTTTTTATTAAATAAGTGCAGCTCCTCTTTCCAACGACTAAAATAGTTCTTCAACTTTTTTCTATATCACGTATCTTGTCAGTTAATTAATTGCTTAAAATTGTTAATAGATTCTAAGTAAAATGTTACATCTAGGGGTATTCATCGCATCTATAAATCGGACGAATCCAATTCATTCAATTCAATCTGATGGATTGGATTGGATTGAAAAATTAACGGATTTGTGATGAATTGAGATTTACCAATTCAATATAGTTACTGATTTTCTGAACTTTTGATACGTACGCATAGAGTTTGGTACATATGTATACATTTATTTCCTATAAAGTTTTTAATAAAACATAAAGAGACTCTCATATATGGGGATTTTCTCAATCCAAAAGTCATGAATTTTACTATAGATTGAGTATTAATTTGCCTAATTTAATATGTAAACACTCTTAATTACAATAATCAAACAGGTCTGACTATCAAATTTTAGACATCTTCCATATATATTTATATGGCTTTCTTCAGTTTTACTACAATCCCTCATGAAATCATCCCCACCACCACCGCCGCGCCCCCCCCCCCCCCCCTTCCTAAAGTTGTGCCGCATATGTCAGCATCTAAAAAACCAAAAATTAATGACTAAAACATTAAATCTCAAGTATCAACGGTAGTTATAAAATGGGAGTAGGGTTAAAATGCTAAAATGAGCCTTAATGAAATAAAATGTCTCCTAGCTTAGAATTGAATTTTGAGTAAGTCTAAACTAAAAAACTCACGGGATATGAAAAGTAAATAAATAAATAGAAACTAAGCTCATTGAAGTACCATTAGTAGTGATTAAATTTAGTTATAATCGAGTAATAGAAAAAGTTAAGTCGGCAACATAACGTTAACTCCATCTATATAGTTCAAAATGGAGACATGACAAATATGATTAAATAGAAATCATATGTTAGTTTAAATAAAATGATTTGACTGATTATCGGAGATACAATAGGAAATAATGATGGTGCTTCAAACTCCAATTAGGAAAACTCAATTTAAAAAAAAAAAAAATCAGTGGTGTTATCATGACCTTGAATCAATGCTAATATGGGAGTCTACTAAAATCTGGAACCAAAAAAGGACCTGGTCTATACTTTTTCATATAATATCTAGGAAGTCTAAATTCATCAAGACTCAGTCTCAGTTGACAGGTCATCGGAGAGGCTTAATTGCAACCTCAAAATGGATGATAAGACACGTGATAGATCGTTTTCTTACTGTTATGTCACCGAGTGGTAATCATAAGTTGGAATATTTGAAGCACCATCAGTTGAAATGATTGGAACGGAATGGGGCTTTATCAAATTCCCAATTAGCCTACTGCCTTACTGAGAATTCCAATAAATCGTATAAATCTCATTCTAATGTGTCAGATTATGACAGGCAAATCACTTGCTTTCAACTATTTTTTTTAACTTCCAGAAAACAAAAAATGAGACCTACAGATACATCCTCATTTAAAAAGGAGTAGGTTTTCATGTGTAGGAATGATGAGATTACATTACATTTTCCTACAACAATATACCCTTGTTCCAATGTTTTAATGTATTTCATATAATGTATCACATTTAAAATATAATTATATATATATATGAGATGCTAACTGTTGTTGTTCTTTTATTTGCTTTTATATCAGAACCAATTAGTTCGAGCTTTACTTGTTTTGTTTTCACGTTACAAAATAATGAAGATCTCGATGCTCTGGTCTCAATCACTCATGGTACAGGCACAATTTCCAATGAACTTCCGTTGAGCTTCAAATTTTACATTTCAATGCTTATCATCAGATGAGTATATAATTGCTATTAAAAGCTAAGCTGATCAAGTGCTGTAAAACGAAGGGTTTACTTTAGTGTCTAACAAATTAATAAGGGAAAATGACTTCGACAAAAAACAAATGACGAATCCTTATAGTGCTCATTAAGTCTAGAGATGTTGTATATCATGAAGAATTTCTGAAGGATCGAAACTTGGAAGTAAGCTATGAACTCAGTAATCATATGCTGGCTCAAAAAGAGATGGAAATTAACGTTTCGAGCACTTAAATTTAGCATAATCAAATACTTAATTTGAGGAAAAAAGTTAAACAAAGAGTCTAAAGAGAAAAAAGACCTCTGACAAACTTAAAGCTCGTAAGGGGAACAGTTTTAAATAGAGCAAACTGTTTTATTTTATTTATTTTTTTTGCCTTTTTGGTTTTTTCTTTTTTTTTTTTTCTTTTTCAGTTGGTGGAAATTCCTCTACGAGAATTTATGTTTGTTTTACTGGTACATAATATGTTAATTTAGCAACTAACAAGTTATTTTCCAAGGAAGAAAATAACGATTCGAAGGCTGTGAGGCGATCTGTTAGTTTCTCTAGAGACAAAAATCGAATAGCTTCATCATATAGAGCTTTTTCTCAACTACTTAAAGTACTTGTAGTGTTGAAATATTACACTTTTGTGAAGTTTTAATCAAACAATTTGATTAAAAAAACTGACAGTCAAAAAAGAAGTATCATATTAGATTGAAACGACGAAAAAGCCACATAAACGATATTAATACAATAAAGGATGAAAGCATGATTAGAAACGACTAAATTCTTAAAAGAAAATAAATTACAAAGGAATAAACGGCAATTAAACCTGAAAAGACCACAAGAACAACGAACGACAGTTTTAAGAAAAAATGACAACAAATGACAAGAAAATGGGGTGTCTTTTGCCACCCTTTAGTCTCCTTTTCTCAAACCTTCTTCTAAACCACCAACTAAATCTTTTTACTCATTACACCTCTCTCTTCAAAAATGTCCTTATAATTGAGTTATAATTTTTTTTTCTTTTTTTACCCACAAATCAATAAGTTATCTTTTTTTTTTTTTCCTTTTCTAAAACAATATTTTTTTTTTGTCAATTCTTGTTACTTCTATTGTCATCTTCGTATTCATCTTTATCTTTTTTTTTTTTTTTAAATTTTATGCCCAGGCATAAAAAAACTTCAAAATTGTTAAACTAAAAAGAAAAATCGTCCTCGAGATGACTCAGCAAAAATATATACTTTCGAATGAAATAAAATCGGCCACCCAATTTTTAAATTAAAGCACTAGAAGGATATAGACAAATATACAAGGTAACTTTTCTTATGTAAAAAAACCGACAATCCTTATGTAACTTTTCCTTCTGAAAATAATTAAGGTCGTCTGAATTATATAAGTTTTATTTTATTTTTATTTTTTCTCTTTGTACTCACCCCAAGAAATCATTCACTAATTTATGTTTTGAACATTTTTTTCCTCTAGAAATCTATGTTTAATTTGATGAAACTTACTAATTATTTTTTCAGTTTATAATTTTCTTGTCTTTAGTTTTGTAGTTCACAAATAGTCAATTCAATACTCCAGAGTGTAAAGGCCTTATTCATTAGATAAATTTAAACAGAGATAGATCTCATACTTTCTAAAGAAAATTAATAAAAGCTGATGCTTCTAATTTTGCCTTCTTTCATCTTTTTTTTTTTTTTTTCTTTCGTTTTTTTCTATTTCATTCTATTGAAATTAATAAACCTTTTTTTTTTTTCCTGACAACCCTCTTAATTACTCTTTACCTCATAATTAATTTCTCATTTTATTTACCAATTTTTTTAGAATATGCATGGCACGTGCAGAGCAAGTATTGTCACTAGTTGGAAGTAAAAAGAAAATGATGGTCTTAAATTTGTTTGAAGATCACCTACCAACAAAAACATTTGTGATTCATGTTTTTGGTGGTGGTTATGTTCTGTAAAATATGAGACTTTTAAATAATTTGACTTCCATCTTAGAAGATCAACATATTAAGTGTAGCGATTCAATACACTTATATGTTTGTTAGTGCTGTTATAATTTTACTAGACTTGAGTTTTTTATTTGTTATTTTTTGCTTTTTTACATTTTTGCAAGATGATATACTCTTTGGAGTAACCAATCTTGTATTGGACATATCAAACCGTTCATTTGAACTTTTGGGCTCTAATATTACGTGAAATTTGATACTTATAAAGTATTGAACTTCCATCTTAAAAAATCAAACGTGTTAAATATAACTGCTCAATATATACCCTTATAACTCTGTGTTATTATTGTTATATTTTTACTTCGCGATATATTTAGATTTTTTTTACTCTTCTCAAGTTGTACGTAGAAATAACAGCCATTAAACATACAAGACTAGTAAGTTATATGCCCCATACCTATCAAGTCAATTTTGAGAAAGAAACCTTTCACAACGAAAAAAAAAAAAAAAGAAAAAGCTATAAACTCATGTTTTATGTGTAACATGAAAGTCATCGAACACGTACGTCATCGCTTAATACTGAAGCTATTATCTCTTAGGACCAACTCCATTTTATGATTAAATACGTACATATAATAATAATAATAATAATAATAATAAGCTTTTTTTTGTAAAAATGTCATAAATTTAGCACATCCTTATATTTATGCCCACCATAGTATTAAAGTTGATTATTTTTTCATTTCATAATATTAAAATAATAATCTTAATATGTAAGCACGGTAATGGCCCTACATAGTCGAGTCGTTACATAAAAATCAAACAACTTCATCATATTGAGCTTTTTCTCATCTACTTAAAGTACTTGTACCGTCGAAATATTACACGTTTGTGATGTTTTAATTAATCAAACAAATTGGAAACCAAAAAAAAAAAAAAAAAAAAAAGCGTATCATAGTAGATTGAAATGACGACGGCAATGAAAACATAACCACAGAAAAAATAATAATGCAACAAAGGATGAAAACATGATTAGAAAACAACTAGAGTCTTAAAAGACAACAAATTACAAGGGAATAAACGGCAATAAAAACTAAAAAGATCATAAGAACTACGAATGACGGTTTGAAGAAAAAAATGACCACACATGATAAGAAAATGGGGTGTCTATTGCTACCCTTTAATTCACTTTTCTCAAACATTTTTTCAACCCACCCACCAACTAAATCTTATTACTCGTTACACCTCTCTTATTTTTCCAAAAATGTCCTTATAATTGAGTTAAAATTTTTTTTTTCTTTTTTTACCCACAAATCAATAACTTATCTTTTTTTGTTTTTTTTCCTTTTCTAAACAATATTTTTTTTGTCAATTCTTGTAACTTCTATTGTTCATCTTCGTATTCATCTTCATCTTTTTTTTTTCTTTTTCTTTTTCATGCCAAGGCATAAAAAGAACTTCAAAATTGTTAAACTAAAAAGAAAAATCGTCCTCGAGATGATTCAGCAAAAATATATTCTTTCGAATAAAATAAAATCGGCCTTCCAGAAGGATATAGAGAAATAAACAAAATTTAAATTAAAAAGACGTCAAGCAGGTGCTGAAGCAGTTTGCATACGGACTATCAATCCTTATGTAACTTTTCCTTCACGCTGCGGTAGTATGTCGTTTCCATCTTCCTGCACAATGCCGGAATTCAAACAAACAACCCTGTGGGTTCGCTTTTATTGATTACATATAACTACTTTCGCCGGGGGGGAGGAATCCGACAAACAATTACATGATATTTTTCAAAAATAATTTACTTACGGTTTTCTTCATGAGAAGTTGTCTATTATTTTTTTTCTATCAATATTAAATTAGATTTTTCTGTTTATGCATGTTGTTTATTATTTCTTTGATTAATATTAAATTAGATTTTACTGTTTATTTGAGTTGGATTTAAGGGTGTCGTACTATTATGTTAATTGTTAGGGTGACATGCGTGAAAGTATATTTATCGTAATTTTTTTTCTTAAATATAAATTTAGTTAAGGGTATTTCAGTAATAGGAAGAAAATATGAAAAAGAGGTGTATGATGAGCAAATAAAGGGTGTCACTAGGAAAATTAAAAGGAAGAAAACAAACGAATAAAAAATGAGGAAACGTCATTAAATAGAAAACTACAAAAAGAAATCGGAAGGAATGAAACGAAAACAAGAAAACCCGGACAAAAAAAAAAAAACAATAAAAATGAAGAAACCTACCTTCCACGAAAATTAATTTCGTGTGTGTCGGTGGTTTTTGGTAAATCATTAGAAACTATTTTTAGAATTTTGTTTGTAACATTTGTGTAGGATTTTGATTTTAAAATTAATTCTTCAAACATGTTCCCAAATTAAACATCTTTTATTGTATCCTATTTACCAATTACGTTATTTTTTCTCGTCTTCTTTCAATAAATGCAGCTAGATTTTAATAGATTTATTTTAGTTGAAACAATTGCTATTATTAGTGCCCATTGAAATATAATATCTTCGTCTGTGACAGCCATAATATCATATGTCTCGGTAGAGAGGATCATGAAGACTGAAAATAATTGTAATAAAAACAATATTATTCATGAACCAATAAAATGTTGTAGTTCCTTTCAAAATATATATGTATATATAATGTGGTAGTCATGTGTACCCACCTTGACCTTTGATTAAAATAAATAGGAAAAAAACAGTGTGACAGGTGACATTAGTAATAATTTACTTGGCTAGCTAGCTGATTTGCTGCATGGTGGATTAGTATAAATTAAGGGTTAGCTAGATATGGCAGTTGATTTTGTCACGTATAATTACATTGGTATTTGTTGTACCTGCTGGTAAATTTGTGTTACAAAGTATAGCACATGTCAAATTTAGTACAAAAAAGTAATTGCATTCTAGAGTAGTATTCCTACAAAGATGGGCATTAATTACATACAGTGGTGTAGTTAGGATTTGATTCAAGAGGGGCATGAATTAAGAACGTAAAAATTTTTTTAAAACCCTCAAAACACCAAATCTTAATACAATGTATTACAGTTTGTTGAAATTTTTCTGCATGATTGTAACTTTTTTAAAAGAAGTTTATTTTTTTTTCTTGATATATTATTCTCTTAATTGCTTAATTTAGAAAGAAAAAAAATTTTAAGTGCAACCATTTTAAAAAGAGATTTAAATCGGACAGATTAGACTAAAGAGAAATATAAGAAAATGGAAAATAAAAAAAAGTATTATTAATTCAATATAGGAGAATGAGGAAAAAAAAAAGGGTATTAGTGAGAAAAATAGTAGTTGAAGGGACTATATTAAAAACAAAAAACCCCCTTAAGTATGAATACATTGGAGAAATATTATTTTAATAGTAGTAAATTAGAGACAAAAGATTTCGATTAGACCCATTTAAAAGCATAATATTTAAAGAAAAATAAATAAAAATAAATACTGGATGTCAAAATAGAGTAAATGATGGGCAAATAAGCATTAATGGAGGAAGTGCATATAAAAAGAAAAAATTTGGGACAATGGATTATGATCCAAGTGATGGACGTAGCAGTTCAGCTATTAGAATATCTGTTGTAGTTTATAAGCATGGTATTTGTAAATGGATATTTGTGTGTGAGATATCTTAACTATCTATTTTATGATTTTATATCGGTCAAGTTTTAGTAACTTGCTTTATTTGAACATGTTTTTCTCCTATCATGAATAGATTATAAAATGTAAATGATACTAAACACAATAAGAGAAAGGTCACTTTCTCTTTTTCTCTTTCTTATCTGACAACGCCTTAGAAACCAAGTCCTTCACTGTATTAGGAAAGTATCAGTTAATTAGAAATGCATGCATAAACCATCGAATGTTTATATGCTTGTTAATTGTAACGCCCCGACCATCCACATAGGACCGACCACGCGAATGGGGGCCATTACATTAATTACTTGACTTAACTTAATTTAGTTTCTAACTCTAATACTTAGACTTATCGGAAAAAAATTTCAGAATAAATTTTTTTTTTCTCAAACTTTCTTTCTTTTAAAACTTTATTCCTTTTCTTTTGAACTTCATTTTTAAAAATCGCAACTTGAAATATTACATTAATGAAACATACATACTACTTAATTGTACATATACCACTTCATAACTTAAATCGTTTGCGGAATTCTTGCGTAGTGATATCTCACACCGCCCTTCACTGGCCGCATCATCTCCCTGGCCCACAAAGTAAAGCTGCAGGCATCTTTTATCTTTACCTGCAGTATGGAATATATCTGATGAGTTTTCGCCCAGTAAGCACAAATGTAATCTCACAAACACATTAAAACATGCCAATATCATAAAACATATGCATGAACCATTTATGCTCATTTATGCATCCTTTATAATCAATTATTAACTTGAGCTTATTATCTTTCATATGGGCCCCCTTATGTACGTACTAGATACGCGTTCTCCAGATAAAGTTAGAGGTTTGCAATTGCAAGGTCCCTAACAATTCTGGGAATTATTGAAATTGAACATGAATAGTCCTCCACCTTTGGGAGGTTGGTACGACACTTTACTTGTGTGTTCTTATTATGTGGTCTAACATTAGTGAGCATGCCTCATGATGTCACTATATCATATCATAACTTACACTTCATTTACAACGTGGCATATATTAAAAACATGACATTTTTACAAACATAGCACTTTTGCAAACATAACATTTTTGCAAATATAACACTTTTGTAAACATGATATTTTTGCAAATATAACACTTTTGTAAACATGATATTTTTGCAAATATAGCACTTTTGTAAACATAACATTTTTGCAAACATAGCATTACGTAGAACATAGCACAAAACATGTTATAGCATATTTGAAAATAAATTACTATCTTCCATACTGCATGTGAGATTTGTACTTTCCTGAGGTCCTATGCTCTTGACTTAAACTTCAACATGGTACATCAACAGGTTCCTATTCCTGTTTCAATCAAGGTGTAAGATAAGGTTATCTTATCTTATCATAAATCATTATATTTGATGTTGGCATCTTAACCAACATCTATGAATAACCTTAGTCATATGTCCCCTCTAATACCTCATGCTAACTTGTTTGGTTACTTAAAGTAACCTTGGGTTACTAAGCCCAAACATACATGAATAGGGTTAGGTTACCATTCCTAACCTTGGGCTTTAACCTTATCATCTTCGATTCATAACTTATTGGGACATTTCAATTAACCCAATTATTAACCTTGGTAGCCTTTAGGGTTATATTGGGTAACCCTTAAGGTCAAACTTAGTCAAACTTTTGGTCAATCAAAGCCAACATTTGGTCAACTAAGGTCAACCCTCTTTGGGTCAAACTTTTGGGCTTTGGGCTTAGCTCAGTAACTCAGATATAACTTCCGGTTACTATTCGTAAGCGATTTGGTTACTAAACCTTAACTTAAAATCCCACTTTTTCTTAACTTTGAAAAAGTTAAGGGATAATTCCAAAACTCTTTATTTCACTTGTAAAAATTCATGTTTTCGAAACGGATCTTTATAAAAATCATTTAGGGCTAGGAACTGCCTTTGGAACAGTTTCCATAGTTAAAATAGTGATTTTGAGAAGAAAAACAGTTTTTCTGAACTAGTTTTAAAAAATCCTGTGCAGGAATTTTCTGTTCACTGCACAGTCTTTGGAAAACAATGTCAGTTTAAAGATCCAATTCGAATTTGAAAAAGTTGTCTTCACGAAAGTTTTAGCTCTTGAAAAATCCTAAAACTTTCGTGTTTTATGAAAAATCAATTCTACTTGTATGCTTGTCAGTTTTCGTTTGAAGCTGGCTGGTCGTGTGAACTAGGTCTGGGCAGACCAGCCTTGGTTTTTTATAAAAACGGAGGCCATTGGAGCCTCATTTTGGGAAACGGCCTGTATTATCCCATAGGAAACACCGTGTTCTACAACTTTCATGTTTCACGTTTCACCCAGTTCGGCTTCTAAAGGCCTTAAATTTCCACTTTCCCGAAACTAGCCAGTTTTAAATCCGAACTGGCAGTTTCGATTGTTAGGTCCGGTTTACGTCCTGATTCGCAAAGTCTAACTTGACCAACCACTTCGGGAGCCTACACAGAAAACATGCAGCATTTCTAACGTCCCACATATTCAAATATGGTAACCCAACGTGCCCATGCAAGCCAAATCCGAACTGCCCTATTCCTAGGCTTGCATGGTTCTATCTTTTTGCACAACATCACACATGTACTAAGCATTCACCCTTAAGCTAGCAGCCCATCATACACTGCCTAGGGCAGATTTGGACCAAAAATCAGGGGACACACAATCATTCACCTCTAGCATGCAACCTAACATTCATCAAACACAAATCAAGCAAGCAATTAAGCCAACCACCCTAAATCACCTAATCAAGCACATCCAACCAACCTAGAGCATGAAATTCAAATTGGACTTATGTCCTTACAAATTCCAACTTGAAATACAAATAAATCTTAAATTGAAAGCTTAATTAAAGGATTAGGGCTCAAGGGAATTACCTTAGATCAAAGTTAGGGTTTGGAGATTCCAAATTCCTTTCCTCCCTTGGCTTCCCTTGCTTTCGGCTTGCATCCTAATTTGGGTACCAAAAATTTTTGGTTGGTTCCTTGGTTAATCTACACCAAAACCGAACACTCTACAAGGCTTTTCCTAACAATTTTTCCAACTTTCACTCTTCCTTTTCTCCTCTCCCCTACTCTCGGCCACTATGCCAAAATGGTCTAAAAATTTTCAAACTTTTTTCTTGGTTTTCCTAGAGCAAAACCGAACTCCCCTAAGCAAAAGCCCTATGAAAATTTTTGATTTTCTCTTCTCCCTCTCTCTTCCTTGGCTGCGGATTTTCAAGAAGAAAATTGACAAGAATTTCCCCAAATTTTTTAATAAAAATGAATAGCAACCACCCCTATTTATAGAGGTTGGGAATTTTCCAAAAATTCCACAAAAACCCCACAAGAACTTATATTTGCACTATGGGATGGTGAGGTGGCCGGCCAAGGGAGTGCTAGAAGGCTCCAAAATTTCTTTCCAAGTTTGGTTAAATATTTATGATGTCATAAATAAAAAAGGTAGGTGATGTCACTCCTTTATGGGCCTTGTTTTGCTAATTCCATCAAAAGTAGTCCATTTTTGAGCTACACAGATATTTCTAATACTGTGCTTCACTAATACACAGTATTTTTATACTGTATTGCAGTACAAAATTTATCTGTGTAAAATCGGACAGTACAATTTTTTTCTTATTTTTCCGAGCCCTTTTTACCTTTAATCGTAATTTGGTGTGCTTGATTTTCTAGGGTGGTTTTAAGGCCTATTCATGCTATCTAGCTCACAAAAATAATTTTCGCAGTATACTTTCCATACTGAACTTCATTATACTGCGAAGTCAATTCTTTGACCAGTCTTGGTCAAACTTTGACTTTCTTGGTTAAAGTTGACTTTTTGGTCAAACCTTTGACTTTCGTAAAATCATGTATTTTTTCGCCTTTTTTGACTCAAAAGGCCGTTTGCTAATCTTAGCATTCTATTTTGAGTCTTATTGACCCATAAGAATTCATAAAATCGAACAAAAGCCCTATACATGGCTAAACAACTATTTTTCAAGTCTCATAGCTAATTATATGAGAACTCAAATATTTACTGATAAAATTATGAATTTTACGTTGGTATGCATAATTTTCATGAAATATCACATAAACGCATAATATGGACTTAAATTCCTTTAATTGTAAGTCCGTAGAAATTTCGGATGTTAATAATATTTTTTAGATTTAAAAGAAGTGGAAATATCAGGTGTTACAATTTTATACTAAAAGAAATATCATTATTGTAAAGTATTGTAGTATATAAATGTGTTAATATCTTTTCAAATTATTTGGTTTTTTAAAATATAATTATTGAGTTCTTTTTTCTTTTTTAGGGGAATTTATTTAGTTCTTTTGAATTTTGTAGTTTAAGATTTAGCTTCCGCATTATTATTTTCAGGATCGCTTGTTGCTTTTGCCATTGACATTGATTCAAAATGAATGTTGTTCTTTGTTTGTTTTAATCAATTTATCGCTTTCAATATCAAAATTTGTGTTGTTTAATTAGAACAATGACATATATTCTTGCCATCATCTAACAAGTACATGGACGACTTCTTTCAAAATAAATTAGCTTGTCTTGCCTTTGTCCGTTGTTGTTCTATTAGCATTTTTAACTTCTGTCATTCTCATTTATTTTGCCTTACTCTATTTTTAATTTCGTGACTCACTCTATTTGTTATTTTTGTTTCAGATTACAGCTACACAAATGCACTTTAGCTCCTAACATTAATCACAAGTCATTTTGTTTTTTGTAATCCCCTACGTTAATAAAATTTTTTTTTTTGCGTGTTTAAAATCTGAAAATAATTAAGGTTGTCTGAACAATGTAAGTTTTTTTTTAATTTTATTTTTGTCTCTTTGTGCTCACCCCAAGAATTCATTCACTAATTTATGTTTTAACATTTTTTTTCCTCTAGAAATCTATGTTTATTGATGAAACTTACTAATTATTTTTTCAGTTTATACTTTTATTGTCTTCAGTTTTTTAGTTCACAAATAGTCAATTCAATACTTCAGAGTTTAAAAACCTTATTCATTAGATAAATTTAAATAGAGATAGATCTCATACTTTCTAAAGAAAATTAATAAATATGGTACTTCTAATTTAACCTTCTTTCACCTTTTTTTTTCTTTTGCTTTTTTCTTTTTCATTCTATTGAAATTAATAAACCCCTTTTTTTTCCTGACAACCCTCTTAATTACTATTTTTATAATACCTCATAATTAATTTCTCATTTTATTTACCAATTTTTTTAGAATATGTATGGCACGTGCGGAGCCCGTATTGTCACTAGTTAGAAGTAAAAAGAAAAGGATGGTCTTAAATTTATTTAAAGATCACCTGCCAACAAAAACATTCGTGATTCATGTTCTTGGTGGTGGTTATGTTCTGTAAAATATGAGACTTTTAAATAATTTGACTTCCATCTTAAAAAATCAACATATTAAGTGTAACGACTCAATACTCTTATATGTCTATTAGTGTTGTTATAGTTTTACTAGACTTGAGGTTTTTTATTTTTTATTTTTTGTTTTTACATTTTCACAAGATAATATACTCTTTGGAGTAACCAATCTTATATTGGACATATCGGACCGCTCATTTGAATTTTTTGGGCTCTGATATTATATGAAATTTGAGACTTATAAAGTATTGAACTTCCATATTGAAAGGACAAATGTGTTAAATGTAATGACTCAATATATATCCTTATAACTCTGTTGTTATTATTGTTATATTTGTACTATGTGATATATTTAGATTTCTTTTTACTCCACACAAGTTGTACGTGAGAAATAACGGCCATTAAACATACAAGACTAGTAAGTTATATGCCCCATACCTCACAAATCAATTTTGAGCAAGAAACCTTTCACAAGGAAAAAAAAAAAAAAAAAAAAGCTATAAACTCATGTTTTATGTGTAACACAAAAGTCATCGAACGCGTACGTCATCGCTTAATATTGAAGCTATTATCTCTTAGGACCAACTCCATTTCATGATTAAATACGTACATATAATAATAAATTAATAATAATAAGGTTTTTTTAAGAATATCAGCATATTCTTATATTTATGCCCACCATAATATTAAAGTTGATAATTTTGTCATTTCCTAATATTAAAATAATAAACTAAACTGTTAGAGTGGGCAAAATTCTAAAAAAGTATTCTACCTAATTTTCTCATAATTGACAATATCGACATAAAGTTATCTATCTTATGCTAAAGAACCATCGTCACCTAACACTGACGCTATTATCTCTTAGGGCTAACTCCATTATATGATTATGTACGTACATATACATATAATAATAATAATAATAATAACCACAATGTTTATAAACATCAACTCTAACATCAACTTTTGATTACTAAAATACGTGACATGTAAGTTGTCATTTTTTGTTGATTAAATAATTGTCATATCAATTAAAATGAAAAGATAGTCTATACCTGTTATATTAAAATATGAAAACTCATTATTACAAACATTGAGATCAGAATTCATATCTCTTGCATTATTTACATAGGTATACTCCTGTACCCTTACCCTTTTAAAATGACACTTCTACTCTTTTTTTTCTGCATTATGATAACAACTAATTCATTCCATTGTATAACAAATTTCAGTAAGTTATCATTTACATTAATATATCTATATATTTATGTTACCAGATTTTAAGTAAAAAGTTACATATAAATCAACTAGTAATGTGGTTTGCAGACATGTCATAGTAATAATATTACATTCTGACTCCATTTAAAGATACATCGAATCCCCCCAATCCCAAATTAAACAAAACATATCAACTAGTAGTTATAAAATGCTAAGTAGAATATTACAATTGCCGGATTTGTCCGCCTGCGAGACATGAAACATTTCTATATATATGTGTCGTAGGAATCACCTAGTTTCTCACATCCACTTCACAACAAACAACAACATCACATCCCAAAACTAAATGGCTTTCAACATTAAGGTTTCCGTGGTGCTCCTAGTGATGTTGGTCGTGGCTACATCAGCTGATGCTGGTGCAGACCTTTCTGAGGTTTTTGTTAAACCAGAATCTGCAGGTACACAACTTCTTATTGTTACAATCACGACTACTATTATTGATCCATTCTTTTTTTTTTTTTGGATCCCGGCACACATATATATGATTTTTTTTCACTTTTTATATATGATATGATGATAGGAAAATGGCCAAAATTCTGTACTAAGTGCGAATGCGAAGAAGAATCCGGCACCACCAAGTGCTACCGCTATGAAAGGAAGGTCGGCGGATGCCCCTTAGTATGCGGTTCACCTTGTATTTGTCATCTTCCGGATCCACCAATCTGCTTTTGCAAATATGAGGTTGAGACCTGCACCCCAGAGCAATGCCCCCAGAACACTGTTCCTAAGCTTGAGGATCTCCTCAGCTTGAACCGAAACTACTAAAGAAATCCAGCCGCTTTGTGTGTGTGTGTGTGTGTGTGTACATATGTATGTATGCAGCCCGTTATGTTGTGTTATAGTCTATGTATGTGCTATTTACGTTGCCCGAGTCACTAGGAAACTTGGGCTTGCTTGAGCTTCCCAGCCTTAATCACTGATGTTGAGGCTTTTAATTAAATAAGTGCAGCTCATCTTTCGAAGTACTAAATAGTTCTTCAACTTCTGTCTGTATCACGTATCTTTCGAACTACTAAAAGCTAAGCTGATCAAGTACTGTGTAACGAAGGGTTTACTTTAGTGACTAACATATTAATAAGGGAAAATGACTTCGATAAAAGACAAATGACGAATCCCTACAGTGCTAATTAAGTCTAGAGATGTAGTATATCATGAAGAATTTCTGAAGGATCGAAACTTGGAAGTGAGCTATGAACTCAATAATTGTATGATAGCTCAAAAAGAGATGGAAATTATCGTTTCGAGCACTTAAAATTTAGCATAATCAGTGTAACGACTCGACTACGTAGGTCATTATCATGCTCACTTAACTTAAATCTTAATTTTAAATACTTAAACTTACTAAAAATTTTAGATTAATTTTTTTTTAAACACCATATAAATAGACTAGTCTATATAGGTAAACTTTCCGTGTATACATATTACTTGTTTTCCAAAATATAAAGACATACATATTCTTTACATTTAACTCAAGTTTTCAAACAACATATATATAGTATAACACAACTTATTTAAATATATATATTTTTTTTTGATAACAGTAATTTCTTTTCAACCGGGATCGTAAAATTGTAAAACTTTGAAAACTACTTTTGAAATCAACCTCTTATTTTGATTGAAAGTGCATGTGCAGAAATTTCTTATATCATACACAGTTTTAAAAATTCTGTACAGGAATTTCCTGTACCCTGTACAATTTTGAAAATCCAGCTTTGTCTTTAATTAATTGGGCACTTAAGAGGCATATCATCCTCTACCAAGCTCCCACCTCAATTTTTTTAATAGAAAAAAATATTTACAAAATGTCAAGAAAGAAATAAATAAATTTTGAAACGCATCTCCAAAGATCGTAATGTATAATACAAAAACAAACAAGATCAAATAGAGACTTAAGCCATAATTAACTAGCCATCTACACCATGACCATGAAAATATGTCTCATTAAAAACCTTCATAGTAAATTTCATTGGTCAAATTTTGTTGTATATATTCTCTTTTTATTATTAATTCCATGTGCTCTGAGTAGATAATAAGGATGCTAAAAGGGTGTCGATCTACTCAGAATGTCTTTATATACTTACTAATTTCTATCATCACCATTTATTTTTTTTAAAATACTTGCATTTTTTTAAAGTTGTTTAACATAAAGCTGTGCACGAAATTTATCTATGACAGTACATAGTATTATATTATACTGTGTTAAGACTTTTAATTTTGTAGAGTATTATTACTAGCATTGCCCTTAAAAAAAATTTTTTTGAAGACACTATGAAAACAAAAAAAGAAAAAAAAAAAAAAAAAAAAAGGGTTTTACGGGTGCGGTTAGGGACAAAAAAGAAAAGAAGAAATCCAAGCAAGGAAGCTAGAAAACTTATACTTGAAACTCAGAGACGAAGCCAATGAGTTGCAATTTTAAGTGTAGTTTTTATTTGTTTTAGAAAGGAACTATACATATAGTGACATGAATTT
Source organism: Ficus microcarpa (assembly GCA_025413485.1). Classification (NCBI taxonomy): domain Eukaryota; kingdom Viridiplantae; phylum Streptophyta; class Magnoliopsida; order Rosales; family Moraceae; genus Ficus; species Ficus microcarpa. Next base: position 25,328,333 of record CM046387.1, on the reverse strand, counting down.
TGGAGTTTTATTATTTAGTTATTATAGTTGTACTTTGGAACAAAATTAGCAAAATTGTAATCGAGTGCATGAATAACTTCATTAATGGTTTTTGTGAACTTCTTCTGTCTTTTCCGTTTTTGATGCCATTATTATTTATGAACAAAAAATAACAAGCTATAACCAAAAAAAGAGAAACAATAAAAACAAAAAAATTATGAACTTTTTATTCAAACACAAAATATGTTGCAAAATTTCAATTCAATCAATCTACGTCAAAGACAACAAGCTTCTGCGATCTTTTTGTCCAAAAAAGTAAATTTTAGACACCCTGAGGCGCAAGAAAGCCTTCAAATATTAAGCTCTTATATGAAATTTGACAAAAAAATCATCATATTCAAAGAATCAACTGCCAAGAAATGGGAATTTAGTTATTTCCTAATTCTTTAAATTTTTAATTAGAAGTTTTTTTTTTTTAATGTACATGTCCTCAAATGGTGGCTCATATTATTAATGAAAAGAAAATTACAATAATCATCACAAACAATCAAATAAATCTATAAAATAGTAAACCAATATTACCCTTAGATAAATGAAAATCCAGAGAACAAGGACAACAAGACCACACCACATCCTATTATCGTTAATCTCTGTTGGAAAAATTGGTTTTTAAACCATTTTGAGGAGCTATTTTGAGGTCCAAATTTGAGTGGGATCCATTTAGCAAAAATAACAGGTTTTGGTGGATTTACGTTCTCCGTCATGAGAAGATCGAAATCATATATTCATACACTCAAAATGGTATTCAGATGAATGAGAAATTAATGCTCAAAGTGTGCCCAATGACATAAAATTTTGTTAGAAAATTGTTTATAAATGTGGAAAAAAAAGGACTTTAATTTCTCGTTCGTTGTTTATACTCTGCTATTGTTTTATCAATCTCAAGATTAGTAAGTTTGTCAGCACATTCATAAGTTTCATAAAACACATGAAAGAAACGAAAACCATCCTTTTAGACAAAGGAAGAGCATGGCTCCAATCATTACATATTTGCCCAGGAATCTTCAAAGTGCCAAGGGTCCAAAAGTTTAGAGACCCAACTTATCAAAAAAATAAATAAATAAATAAATAAAAAAGTTTTAGTCAAAAAAACAAAACAAAACAAAACAAAACAAAAAATAAAAACAAAAAAAACAATAAAACAATAAAAAAAAAACTAACTAAAGAGAAAATTGTTTAAATAACCACTTTTTTTTTTATCTATTGATCAATATAACACAAATTCTCTTCTCTTAATTAACCTGATACAAAACAAAATTAGTTTACTTTAGTTTAATTTTGTGTCATATTGGTCAATTGTAAATTTTTTTTGTCATATTAATGTAATGATCTTTAAATTTGTATCATTTAGATGTTTTTCCAAAACTAAACTTGCGTTTGATTAACCAGTTGGAGATTAAATTTTTAATTGGAATTTGTTGACTTTTTGAAAATTAGTTATAATTTTTATTGATCTTTCAAAAAAAAAAAACTAATATGAAAAAATATAATTTAACTAGAATTAAACTTAAATGTCAATCAAAATATAAATTATAAAATATGGCTTTTAAGATAAACACTATTATACCCTTGCTATAAGAAAACTTCGTGACATTTCTCTTCACGCATGCCTGATAACTCTAGAAATTAGAATTATCTTAGGCACTTTTAGACTTGGTTGAACTTGGTTTTGTGAGTATTTGTGTTATTATTAGCATGTTTTTCCCTTGTTTTAGGTTTGTATGTCTTTTCTTTTGTCTTGGGTTATTGTTTGGTGAAATCATGGATAATGGGAAGAAAAAGTAGGATCATTTGACGGCTTTTTGACGTGCGTTTTAATTCTATTCTGACTTGTAGGAGAGCTTAAACCGAAAATGCTGCAGAAAATGCTACAGCATTCCTTACAGCATTTTGTAGCAGAAGCAGTGAAGAAACTGAGTCGAAATGCTGCAGCAATTTCTGCAGCAAAGTTGTCCAGCTGGCGAATTTTTTCTGATTCAGTAAAAGAAAAGTTGACAGCTCATATGGTGGGGGCCACTTCTTTTTCTTCAGCTGGGAAGCTTCACACGTGGGCTTGGGTTTTGTTGCCCTAAAGAGTATTGTTTTGGGCATTGAAGAGAGCAGCCGACAGAAGAAAAGGAGGAGCTGAAAACAGAAAAGAAAAGAGCGAAGAACAAGGGAGAAGAGGGTTCGAAAAAAAAAAACAGAGAAAAGGAAAGAGAAGAAAGGGGGCGAAAATCCGAAGAGGAAGAACAGAGGCCGAAAAACCAGAGAAAAAGAAAGAGAAAAAGAGCGAAAATCAAGAGAAAAGAGGAGACGAAAATATTGGGCAAGAGAGAGAGAGTTGGGCTGAGAGTTTTCTTCCATTTTTCACGCCCATTTCGGAGAGGACGCTAGGAAGGAGAAAGGAGACGAAGACCCATCTGTAGCCATTTTGGAGTTTTCATTTCTTCGTACTCTTGCTCCGATTATTTTGTTTTCTGATTTTCATTTCTCTGTTGAACAATGGATGACGTTTTTCCTTTTGATTTTGTACTCCGAAACATGAGCTAATTTTCTTTAGCTAGGATTGTTGATGAACCCGAAATTGTGACGATGATTTGAATGCCTTTTATTGAAATGTTGGGCGAATTTGTTCCTGTTCATCTGAGTGTGTGAATGATAATTTCTATTGTTGATTGGCCATCAATATATAGGAAACTAGGCTTGTTTAATTCTGGAAAGGTTAAGTTAAGCTAGAAATAACTTAGATGATGCAAGTTCAATATGCTTTTTAAAGTTTATATTGATTTGTGAATGGTATAGGAATATATTGTTTGCCTTGTATAACCCATTGAAATTGATGCTTGAAATTGTGTTATGAGAACTAGATTCACATAGGAATATGTTGAAAAAGGTTTAATAACTTTTAATCATACTAAATTCGGAAGAATTTTATGATAAAAATCGAATTTCGGTTAACAGGACAGGTTTTGCTGCAGCATTTCCTACAGCATTCGGGTTTGACTTGCAATGGAGGGGGATTTGGCAATCCTAGTTTAATTCAGATTCTTGATTACAACTTCTTGATTGAATATTGTTCTTTTTGTCTAATTTAGTGCATTTTCATTATACCCACTTTTATTTTGCTTGTTTATTGCATTTTTCCTAATTTTCATTTCCACACTCAATTTAATTTGTGCTTGTTTCTTTTACAATTTATTTTAGTGAATCAATCCCTGTGGAGACGATACTTTACTCACTTTCTATATTACTTGTGCGATTACGTGCACTTGCGTAGATATATATATATATACTAAATAATCGCGAACAATGCCCAAAAAAAAAAAAAAAAGAACTTCCGTACGTTAAGATCTATCTGCAATGCACTCAGTCACATGACTAGTCACCTGACGGTACTTCAGAGGCAGTTTTCTTTAATTATCCTTTTAAAAAGAAATAATATTTTGCTTCGCTTATCCTTTTAAATCCAAAAATTTCAAGTCAAATTCAAATGGATAGCCGAGTCCATTTTTTTGACATCCACGTTCAATTCATTTTTCTTTCTCTCAAACACCATTCATTTTAGATTTCAATTCAATTTATTTTTTGGTTGAACATTGTCAATTCAAATTAACTTATTTCAGTTAATGACGATATGTAAAGCGTGAACTTAGGCCATTAGCAGATAGAAAGCCGTACATTTATGTGTTTCTCTCTATACAACTTCACGGTACAAGCACTCGAAAAAAAAAATTGAAAATGAAAATGAAAATGAAAAAAATCACAACTTGCACACATAATAGTTGAATATTATTGAGTTAAGAGCCTTAGTTTTTGATAAAGTATGTATATTGGACCACAGGAAACTTGTTTTAAATTTTTTAAAGATTACAAGGACCACCAAATAAAACCCTTTCACGCATTTAAAATAAAATAAAATAAAATAAAATAAAAGAAGCTTGCCCCGTAATGAATGTAATTCGTTAGTAGGCGACACGTATAAATCCATTTCTCTGATTAGAATAAACCTTTTAGATTCCATGTTATCCATTCGGAGGTTTTAAAAAACATTTTTAAGAATTCGGTATTAGATCATAAACCACCAACAAAACCTTTCAAATAATATATATTTTTATCTAGCTACTTCATGTTTTAAACCATTTCCAATATAAATATCAATGTTATATTAATCATGCAAAACTATGAAAAATTACAATATCTTACTTTTTGCTCTATGATATTTCCAATGTTATTTTTACTTTTTATTACTATTTTTATCAAGACTTGAAAATCGAAAAAAGAAATTTTTAGTATTTAAATAATTTTAAAATGAAAACATTTTAATAGCTAGATGAAAAGTCAATACACCAATCAATAAAAATCAAATATTAAATTAATTTACCACAAAGTTTACTATATAAAAAATATAACATAAAAAATAGAACTTCATTAGAGAACACTTTTTTTTTCCTTTTTTGACTTAAATACCAAAGTAAGAAAAGTTATTTTATATATGCTAAAGACCATGCCCTCTTGACATGCTATTATCTGTAAGGCCTAAATATATCTGCACTCAATCAATAATCGATTATTTCATGTGTACCCCTTAAATTTTAGAGTTCTCTTATTTTGTTCTTGAACTTTAAAAACTTTGACTATACTGTTTTAAACTTTGAATTTAACCTCACTTTATCCCTTCAATCATAATTTTGGTTAAAAACTGACCAAAAAAAAAAAAATAGGCGAGTTAGTATTATTAAGCTTATTCTATTAGGATTTATACTAAAAAAAAGGGGAGAAGAACACATACCGAAATTCAAATAGATATACAAATCCTCAAGCTATATATATAATAACTCATTTTTTATCATATGATTATAACTAAAATTTTGATAAAAGTGGTAAAGTAGGGTTAAATTCAAAGTTTAAGGGCAAAGTGAGAGTTTTTACAGTTGAAGACTTTTTTGCTCTGGTATACGCCAAACTTATCGTACAGTTGCAATTTACACCTTCAATTTTTAATTTTGACAATTTGCACCCTGAATTTACAGATTTGTAACAATTTACCCCTCATCTTTAATTACAAATGTTGATTTTTTTAATGAAAATTGACATTTGACTTACATATATGTTGTTAATTAAGAGTAAAGAGATCCATTTTAATCAATGTTAACCCAAATTTATATTTAAAACAAAGCTAATAGAAAGTTTTTTACTTTGACAATACTTAATTAAAGATCTTAATCTAAATAAATTTGGGTTAAAATAGATATAAAAATAATCATTCATGTCATTAATTAACGACTTATGTACAAATTATATATCAATTTCCTTGAAAAGAGTAATATTATTATTAATGAGGGGTAAATTGCTACAAATTTATAAGCTCAAAATGTAAATTTTCAAAATTAAAAGTTTAGGGTATAAATTACAACTATGCACTAAGTTAGGGTGCACCGGTGCAAAAACAATAAAGTTTAATGGGTAAAGTGAGAGTAACTCCAAAAATTTAAGAGTATAAATGAGAGTAATCCATATAATTATAATAATCATAATATATTTATATATATATATATATAGGTCCTAGGAAGCACCTTATTTCCCACATCCACGTCATCAAATCACATCCCAAATCAAAATGGCTTTCAACAAGGTTTCCGTGCTGCGTCTAGTGCTGTAATTGGTTGTGGCTGCAATATTAGCTGATGCTAGTGTAGACAATTTTTGAGGCTTCTTTCTATTTGTTATGAAAAATATATATAAAAAATAAAATTACCTTATTTTGTGCTTTATAACGTGTAATGAGATTTCTAATTAGTATGCTTCTTCTTAATTATTATTATCATTTGAACTCGTAAAAGTAAATTAATTTCAGTATTTAAATAATCTGAAAAAGAAAATATTTTAATGACTAGATAAAAAGTTAATACATTAATCAATAGTAATCAATGTTATCTTGATATTAGCTATACTTAATGGTGAATTTGTCACAAAATTTGTCTTATGACAAATTTGACATTAACGATAATATTTTATTAAAGAACAATCTTTTTTTTTTTTAATCTAATTGTCCAAGTTTACCGTCAACAGCACTTCATTGGTGGTGCTCTTATACATACACTAAAAAGTTAAAAGACCACTCCATCTTACTAGCTATTATCACTTAGGCCTAAACATATATCTCTCCATCAATTCATTATTATATATCTGGTACCCAAATATTTATATATATATATATATATATACAAGTCCTAGGAAGCACGCCTTGTTTCCCACAACCACTTTAGTACAATAAGATCTACTTTATCAAAATCAAATCTCACATCAAAAATGGCTTTCAACAAGTTTTCCATGGTGCTCCCAGTGCTGTTGTTTGTGGCTTCAATATTAGCTGATGCAAGTGTAGACCATCTTGAGGTTTCCTCAAACTCTCACACTGCAGGTATGTATCCACTTCTTATAATTACAGTCCCACATCACTAAGTCACTAAGCTGTTGTGGTGTTTCTTTTTTCACTTTCTCATGTTATCGGCAACAAATTGTTTGTTTGGACTGCCAGAATTCTGTTCTACGTGTGTGTGCACAGACGAATTGAGCACCACAAAGTGCTACCGCACGGATAGGAAGGTCGGCGGATGTCCCTTAGTCTGCGGTTCACCTTGCGCTTGTACAAGATCCCTTCCGCCGACCTGCTGGTGCACGTATGAGGTTGAGACCTGCACCCCAAAACAATGCCCGAAGAACACTGAGGCCTTCAAACCCTTCTCACCTTGATCGGAAATTACTAAATCAACTCAGTTTCTATATGTCTACATATGCATAACTATAGCCTATTATGTTATGTTATTATAAACCCTAGTTCTTGTGGAACTCGGGATAACTAGAGCTTGTATGACACTCGCCTCAATCACTAAAGTTGTGCCTTTTAAATAAGTGTGCAAGCGTATCTAATTTCCAACAATAATAAAGAAGTACTTAAGCTTTGGTTGTATTTCAACATATACTTAATATTCTAGCTAAGAGGCGAGAATGAGAAAAGAAAAATAAAAGCGATTTGATAATATTGAAGAATTATATATTGATCAGGAAAACTTCCCTTGGCTTCATAATTTTTTCACAGAACCACCATAAGATCTAGAGTGACCAAAATCAGTAAGAATCTTGCTTATTATGAAGAAGTTATGGAATTTGTCACATCCTACGTAAAGTTGACTATTTATTCAACTGAAAACAACAAATAAAGAATTGATCTTTTTTTTTTTTTCTTAAGGATTTCCGAACATCCGAGAAACTTAATAATTATACAATTACTCAAAACAACACGAAATTATTAATTTCAAGGTTTTGGGGCAACTTTGACGGAACTCCATAACTTAAAAAAATAAATAAATCAACAAAAACCAAATTTCTCGTCCTGTTTTTCTCTCTGTCCTTATTCGTGGGCTAGGGTTGTTTTTTTAATGTCTTTCTTTCCTTTTTTTCGTATCTTGTTTTCTTAGCTTTTGTGCATGGATACTGATATCTACTTTATTTTTTTATTTTTTGAAATGAATTAGAGTGGGAAGCTCTAATTAACGTTCAATGAGTTTCTTAGTAGATAAATCTAGATGGAACGCCCTAAGTTTCTTCCGGTTGCACTTGCAGTGTTTTGAATTTATTTGAGTGGTGACATAAATTAAAATTTAACTTTCAAAGAATAAGAAAAACGACATGTAATGCTCAAAAAATTCTAAGACTTAACTACCCCAGTTAAAAAGAAATTAAGTCTAGAACTTTTCTCCTATTATCATGTATGATATGAATATGAGTTTTGTAGTAGTAAATCCTAAATTTCGTTATTCCAATATTTTATGTCAAATAAAGACAGTGCAATTCGACACTACAATAAATTTTACTAAGTCAAGTTTCAGTTGGGAAACTTAAATTATACAAGTAAACATAAAAAGTTTCCATTTAGACTTATATTGGACTCCTAATTCATAGAAATTTCCAAAACAATTCAAGAATCGCAATACGAATTTTACATTTGTACCAAGTGCTAAATTAGCATAACATACAAAAACCGTATTTAATTTAATACCAATCATAAGAATAGTGTGAACAAGGTTATGAAGACAAGAACTAAGGGCCCATTGGGGGGACTTTTGGAGACGGATATTTGGAGGTTAGATTGGAAATGTATGTTTAAGGGGGAGGACTTTTGGAAATGAACTGTGATATAGAAAATAATACAAAAATTTGAAATGTATTCGAAAAAAAAATTGAAAAAAAAATTTATTTTATTCGTCTTGTCGTTGTGAGCATTTCAATGCAAGAATCATCTCATTTCGATTTAAAATAAAAATGTTATAAACTTTTAAAGTGAGTTTTTTGAAAATGGAAGATAGAGAAAGTAAAGATGTAGAATTACGAATTTTGAGTCAGATAGTAAAACCTTGTCTGGACAAGTTCTCCAAAACGGGAAACCACTAGGACAGCCAAATAGGAGAAAAACTAAACATACGCAATATAAATCCTAGGGCGTCAATTTTAGCATAGAACATGAAAAAAAAAAAAAAAAAAGTTTTAATGAAATGAGATCATAAAATAACTAAGGGGATGTTTGGGGTGTTAGTTTGAGTTGAAATATTAAATAAGTTTAGTTTAAAAGTTGAGTGTTTGGTAAAAAGTTTGAGTTGAAAAGTTTGAGTTGAATTGAGTGTTTGGTAAAAAAGTTTGAGTTGAAAAGTTGGGGAAAAACAAGGGCCCTGTTTGGATGTTAAAAAATTGAGTTAACCAATTTTTTTGATTTTCGTGTTCGGTAACTTATTTTAACTCCAACTAAATGGTACTTTTTCACTTCAATTTTTTTCCCTTTACTGAAAATACAACAAAATTTATATCCAATTTTTCCAAAGTTGGAACTATTCGAACTTTAACAAAATTTTCACTTCAACTTTTGTCTTCTTCTGAAAACACAACAAAATTTATAACTACCTTTTCAAAAGTTCTATTGGAATTTAAAATTTTCAACTCAACTCAAACTCAATTCAATTTAACATTGTATTGTAGGTTCTAGCGAAGAAAAATGGAAAAATTAAAATACAATAAATTAATAACACCAATTGAGTTGAACACAAATTTTTTTTATATTTTTTTGTGTTTGATAACTTATTTTAACTCTAATTAAACGGTATTTTTTTTCACTTTAATTTTCACAAACGTCATTTTAACTCTAACAAAATTTAAGCTATTTCCCAACTTCACCCTCGAAAATGAAAGAAATTTTCTCTCCCACTTTCTCTCACATTTTCTATAGAAAATACTTTGTAGAGAGAGAAAAAACTCTCTCTCTCTCTCTCTCCAACAACAACAACATTGGTCAAACCCCAACCCAAAAATCTTCACACCAGCACACAGCATAGGACTTCGTTCCCTTCCAAACCCTCTCTCTCTTTCTCTCTTCTCACTCTCTCTCTCTGTGCCCATTATATCAAACCCACAAAGAACTTCCAGGTCCTTCCTTGTCCGATCCTTTTCAAATTCGACGACTTGGCATCGCAGATTGTGATTTGTCGAACTGGCTCTTGGGTTCAAAAACCACCATTTCTGCAAGTCGTCAGTTGCTGGAGAGTGAGAAAGCCGCTGGTCGCCATCTCGGCATCTTCGCAGCTTGCGCCGGATCTCAACTCGTTGACGACAAAGATAGAGAACAGATTCTGTGATTCGAGATTGGGTCGCATTTGCAAATGTACAGTGAACATAGCTGGGGAACTATATAACGGTTCAAATGATAGTTCAGTTCGAACTAGACACCAAACGGAGCACCGTTCAGTTTGAACTGAAATACATCAGTTCAAACTGACGCCCCAAACGGGGGCTAATTAGTTTAATATAGGAAACCCTAGAAAATCATTTCGTTACATCCTATATTCTATAATGTTGACTCGGACCGCAGTTTAAAACAATCAAACAGTGCCTTATGACCAAGAAATGACAAAGAATGATGATATGACATTAGGATAAGACAAAAACATGGCAAGTTTAGGTGTACAAAATTTTCTCCATTTTCATTAGCCACCACTGGTGGTATTAGAGAGTTTTCAGCCCATATTTTGACTCCTTGAATCATGTTTATAAGTGAGGCTTACGCAAAGATGAATTATTAAGGGAGATCTGCAGAGTTAAATTCCGCTCTAATTTTCATCATATTTTCAGTACGAAGTGTAATCTCTAAGTTTCTTTTGAAATATATCAACAATTATGTTGTTATAGAAAGGAAAAAAAATAAAATTGTATTAATCAGTTATCATATGTAGTATCCATTTAACAATTCACATAACTTATAAAAAAATTATAAACAATATATATTTCTTTTGCAATAGATCTAACGATCATACTCAAAATAAATTATTTTTAATCTATATATTACAAGACTACAATTTTGCAAAAATCTTGATATTACTCACTAACAAATTAATCTTATGTAGATATCTCCATTATGCATTCTTCCCTTTAATATTATTAGTTCGGATTGGAAAATATTTTAGGTTTAGGCTGTCATTTTCTTTTTTATAAGTATAATTTGTAAGGATCTATACAATGACAGTAATAATTGGTTGAACAATACAAATTAAACAATAAGGAATATCTTTTTGTTTTTTGTTTATTCTGAAACTATAGTAAGGAAAGATTCGAGAAAAAAAAGTAATAAAGACACATATGGAAACGAAATTCAACTTAATTAAAGCTCCTAACAATAAGAATGGCAATTAACAAAACAAAATTTTAAACATTCCTATGCAAAAGTTCTAAAACCTCCCACTCACAATTCACAGCCCACTTGCCTTTTTTGTCCGTACAACCATGGCCACGGATCAAAGAAGTCTCCAAACTTTTCTTTTTATTTTTTTGTTTGTTTGTTTTTGCTTTGCTTTGTCTTTTCTACTGCCAACTTCTTATCTTTTTAATCTTTATCTTTTTTCTTTTCTACTACCAACTTTTAATCATTTAATTAATCTTTATCTTTTATCTTTTTCAATTTAATTATAAGAGCTTTTCAGAAAAAATTAAAGGGTTGTGGATTAAGAAATTTATTAATTTTATAATTATTTGTTGATTTATTTTTAAAACGAGTTGAAAATGTAAAATTTGTGGTATGAATAGACTTACGATAAATCATATCTCACTAGAATAAACCTTTTAGATTCCAAAGTTATCCATAGCATGTGGACCACTTTAAACACTTCTAAAAATTAGGTATTACATCAGAAACCACCAAGATAAAAAACCTTTCACATCGAAAATTTATATCTACCATGCATATGAAACACGTTTTATATATGAATACTCAAAAGTTATCTCATGCTACAGATGATTCCCTTTCAGTGATTGATGGCGGAATTTGGTTTCATTAGTATTCAAATTCTTCTTCTTTAGTAGAAATTGTATTTAATAGTTGATTATGCGTACAGACCTCAATCACTTCTCTTTCTTTCCTTTCTTTTCATTTTATATGTTTATTTTATCTTAGTTTTTTACGACATTATCTTGTTAATTTTTGTTGATATATAATGTTAATTAACTCTTATTTTCTTGAATAGGGTTCCGGCCCAATCACAAGCTGTAGGCTCAGATGTTTGGTTGCCACTTAAACCGGGTTATCTCAAGCTAAATATCGATGCATCGGTCTTACCAGGTTCGGATTACATTTGTATAGGTGTTGCCATTCGTGATGAGAAGGGGTTAATTTTAGGTGCTGTGGCAAAATCAGTAGAGGGGTCTTTTTCTCCTTTTTTGGCTGAGTGCATAACACATCGTGAAGGTTTGAGATTTGCAAAGGAAATAGAGTGTGTTAACCTTGAGGTGGAAACTGACGCAACCAATGTCGTTTCAGCTGTTGTGAATAATCGGGAGCTTTCTATGGAAGGTCCGATTCTGGAGGATGTTAAACAGTTATTTGTCCAACTGCGAAATACAGGTATTCATCATATTCGTCGAAGTGCTAATCACGTTGCTCATCTTTTAGCTAGATTTGGTTTCAATTCTAATTGTACTAATGTATGGATTAGTGAGACTTCCATTGTACTCTCTAATACTGTTTTTATTGATGTTATTGCTTAATAAAGTGATTCTTATTCAAAAAAAAAAAAAAACAAAGATAAAATTCTGAATTTAATCAAAACCAATTGTACACCACAATTTGCCATTACTTAATGCTAAAGAAAATAAGCTTTGGGAAAGCTTTTAGTCTAAAAATACACTATTGAAGAAGGATTTCATTGGTTTCAAACCACTCTAGAAAAATACCATGACAGTTGAAAAAAAATAAAAAATTCGTCATAGAGTCCTCTGCTTTTTTTTCTTTTTCTTGTTCTTTTTTAATTTTAATTTTTTTTAAAATTTTAATATAGTGGGTATTGTATAAATTAGTTTTGACAACCCTTAAATATTTTAAGGAAATTTTATTTGCACCCGAAAATATTGATAAATATCCCCATAAAGTCAATAAAGATTTTTAATGTACCTTAAAACCATTAAGAATGCTCATCCTTCACATACCTATAAATAAAAATATTGTTTTTATAAAATAATTAAAAAACATACACCATAATAACCATAAATGGAAATAATATTTTTTAAAAAAATCCTAAGAAATTGTTCTAAATTGTTCTAAACTCTAAATTGTTCTTCATCAATTTTTTTTTTCTTAAGAAATTTTATAACTACATGAAAATTTTCAGTGGAGGATTCAAGGGAAATAAAAATAAAAGAAAGATGTCTCTTTAAGAGCCAACAACTATTGAAATATGTATTTTTAATTTTTTTTTTTTTTGTAATTCATTAGTATTGTGTGTGTGTGTGTTTTTTTTTTTTTTTTCCCTTTTCTTTTAGTATTTGAAAATGATGAAAATTTGTTTTTTATATGATTATTCTTTTTATTTATTTTTTATTGCTATGTTCGTTTACATAATTCTATTTTTATGTTTTTTTTTAAATGCAGTATGTCATTCTTTGATTTTTGATTTAGACATTACTTGACTTTTTTTTTTTCTTTAATATTTCCTCTCTTTTTTTTTTTAGAGATACTTTATGTTTTCTTTTTGAGAATGAAAATATCTAATTTTTTCTATTTTAGATTTTTTAATTTATTTTTAACAAAATAAATTAAATTTAAAACAAAAGTGGGTGTATTAAATGTCATATTATATAAAAGTATCTATAAAAGGATAGAGGTAATATGTTTATATTAGGAAACATTTATTAAGTTTGGATATTTATCAATATTGTGGGTACAAATTGTAACGACCCGACTTTTCGGACCGTTAACAAACTTACTTAAGTCTTAACACTTATTTGAATTCGGTTCTAAAAAAAAATACTAAAATTTTTTTTTTTTTAAATCATATTCATACTACAAAAATTAGAATTATTAAAATTTTTATCTGTGGAAGTTAAAAGTCTCTAGTAAATAATTATCCTGTTTAAATTCGTGTTAAATAATATTTAAAAAGCTATAACCTCATGTTGATGAAAACGAAAGAGTCTAAAGTCTTTTTCTTATAGAGTACTCATACTAATTTAATAGTACCAAAACATTGGAACGTAATTATAAATATAGTCGTTACAAAATAAATTACGAAGTCTAAATGCGGAAATTAATTTCGTGGTGGTATCCCACTCCCTTCCTTCACCGCCTCCGCATAGCTTCGCCTGTCCATAAGAACATCTAAGTAATAGGCTGCTTACCCGCGTTACCTACAGCACGAACACACACGTATGAGCTTTCGCTCAGCAAGTACAAACAATATCGCACAAAACATTTTCATAAGTCATATCATCACATGTAATTATCAAGAATGTTCAAAATGCATGGGATCATGTGTGTTCAATTATGCTTCATTATATACATATCTTGTCTACTTAAGGGCTCATATGTCGTACCCATATGCGCGCAACCAATGGGGAGTTAGGAGAGCGACCCTCTAACAACCTCCAAGGTCATATCTTATAACTTCGTTCTTATCATATCCTCTCACTAGTTGGAGGTTGGTACGACACTTAATCCTATCTTTCATTAGCCTCATTCTTATTATTTGTGATAATGTGTATATTTACATGTCACTATGCATCTATCATTACGGCATACATATCTGAGAGGCATGTAAGTCATATCAGTGCAAGAGAATTTATGCAAATCAAATACTTAGTCAAAGCAATACGTATAATTTATAGACTCATCACATCATCCAGTCAAATCATAGCAACCGTAGAGCATCATCAAAAAAAAATATTTTGTTTCATGCTGTAGCTGAGGTTTGTACTTACTTGTCTTATGTGCTTAACTTCGGGAGTTGTATCTCCTACTATGCGGATTTAAGAAATTGTCCTGATTTGACAATAACTCATTATTAGATAAAATCATGGTTATATTACTTTATTCAATTATTCATTTATTTTATAAACTAGAGTGAACTTAATTTACTTATATCATAATTAACATTAATAATTAATTCTTATTAATTATTAAATGCTAAAATAAATTTCTACTAATTATTATTAATTAATTAAATTAATTAATTAATTAATTAATTTTATTAATTAATTGAATTGATTAAATAATTAATTAAATAATATTTAATTATTACATTAATTAATTGAGTTATTAAAATTAAATCATATAATTTTAGTTGACTTGATAATAATTAAATTATTAATAATTGTTACTTAAATATTCTTTCTCATATAATAATTAATAATTATTAATTCTAATATTAATAATTAATAATTTGATTAATCTGATAATTAATGTTTGATTAATCTCTAGTTAATCATCCCTAATTATTTTGATGATTATAGCAATGATTAATGATTAATGATTAATTAATTTATAATTAATCATGTATTATAATTATGTAATTATTTAACATAATAATCCTGATTATCATATATTAACTCTTATAATTAATTAATTAATTAATTATCAATAAATTAATTAATTCCTTTATTAAATTAATTAATTTATTAATTTATTTATTTATTAATCAATCAAGGTGATAAGAAGTCACCTAAGGGTATACCTCTATTTGACTATTGGGCTAGTCCAATTCCCTTAGTTATGTTCATTTAGTTGGGCCAAGGTAATCTCATGGAATAGGCCCAGTAACCTTCTAGTATACTTTATCTTAGCCCATTAAAACCTATGATTCAACTTTAAAAACTTAAGGTTTTTCAAATCATTAGATCATACACTTAAAATCAACTCATTTCATAACTAAATATATTCATATGTTATGACTTACTTTTATGTCACATTTTAATGTTTAAACATTTTATCGGTGTAGGGCTTTAATTTGTAAGATTTATTTAAATTTGAGTATAATTCCGTTTTGGACACTTGATATCTTGTTGGAAAGCTTGAAACATCTAGTTTCTGTCTCTATAATTTGTTTCCTCAGATTCCAAGCATTTCAAATATTAATGTGGATGTTTTCTTAAGTGTCTTATGGTAAAATCTCGGATTTCCAGATTTCAATACAATCTTTAAGGATTTATTAAAATTCATATACATAACCGTTTTAAACACATGATATCTCATTTTGAAGCTTAAGATGTCTACTTTATAGTGGTAAAGTTATTTCTTTTAGTACTTGAGCATTTCATACCATAAACTTAGGTTTTGTCACTGTTGGTCCCACGTTTGCACCACCAGTCCAGATTCATGATTAAGATTTGAAAATCCATAACAATTTACTTACAAGTCCAAATAAGACAAAAGATATGTCATTGGAAAGCTTATAATGTCTATTTTGTATGGTAAAAAAAGTTTTATAAAACATCATGGTTTGCTAAGTCAAAATCAACAAAACCCGTAGCTAGTACCGGGTTCCAGCAAGGTTTTTCGGTTCGTAGACCAAACTTGTAAAATTCACCAAAAATTGTAAATTTATCCATTCAAGGTGTATGATACCTTGTTGGAAAGCTTAAAGAATCTAGTTTTTAGTTCTCTAACTTATAAACCAAAATTTTGAGTCTAAAGGGTTCGGAGTATAAAGACAACCGTGGCTGGTCAGTGGCTCGGAGGTTCATTTCTTCCCTAGTTTTTTTGTCACAACTTCAAATGCACATAACTTTATACATATAAAAGCAAATCAAGTGATTCCAAAGCCTAAAATGAAGCTTATCCTCTGTAGAATCTTAATATATAATTTATTTTTCATACCAAAGCTTCTAATGCATGCTATATCACCACAACAACTACGACCTTCAACAAAGTTCGCAAATCTTACCGAAATGCTCCAGGGATCCTTCAAGATCTCGAACCTCCCGAGTTCTTCTCAAAACTTTTTCCTAGGTAAGAAAAATATAATATTAAGATCATAACTAAACATCATTTTTTTTTTCTCCAAAAATAACTAAAACCCGAATAGCACCACTAGGTTACCTCTAGTAAAACATCCTCTAACTCCGTCTCGCACTTCTTCGATCTTGGTCTTTGGGGTTCCTTAGACCTTGAAAATGGATGGAGGAGGTGCTTGAGGAGTGTTGGAGATGGAGAGTAGTGTTGGTGGTTCTTGGTTTTGTTTAGAGCTTGGTTTGTGTGAGAAAGAAAATGGGGTGTTAGGGGTTTGTGCTTAGCCAACTTTGGCCTTGAGAGAGTTGTCTTTTGGGAGATGAAGTTTGAAAAATATTGGCTGAATTAACCCCTTCAATGGCCGGCTGTTTTGGGAGCAAAATTAGGTGTAATTTGGTTCAAAAAGTTGAGATGAAAGGTCACTATCACTTGCTTCTTCTCTAGGTCAAATTACCCAAAGAGACCATGCCATTTTTTACTTGTGGTTGCATGCATGCACCACTTTCCTCATTTCTCTTTTGTTCACATTTTTTTTCCTTGTTTCTTGAACCAACAAAACCGACCCCCACCCCATTGCTTCCTTTTTTTTTTTTTTTTCTTTCAATCTCCACCCTTGATCCAAAGTTATCATCCTTATTCTCACCCATTGGATCTTCCATCACACCAATCCTTAATCTAAGTTCTCATTGGTCACTTTTCATCCAAGGTGTGGCCATTGATTTGCCTAGGATTCTCTAGCATCAAATCTACACCATTGATTTCAAATCAAGCACAATTCTTGATTAATCTCCCACCTTTGGATTTCCTAAGAGTAAATACTAACAATTCATTTCTATCCATGTGACACATTAATTCCCAAACATGCTCTCAAAGCTTGACTATTAATATGATCAAAATAAATACTAAGATCATTAAATCGATCTACTAATAAAAATCGGGGTCCTTCCGAAAAATTATCACTATACCTCTAATACGACATAACTTTTTTTTTTTCGTGTAAATTTTTATGTCGTTCATCACACATTTTATGTATTTAAAATTTCTCATTTAAATAGAGAAACTCAACATTATTAAATCATCGACATCCTTACACCGATGATACATATATTATCAGTCATGATCTTGAAATTTGATATTCGTCAAAATAATTCACTAAAAGCATATTAATGAATAAAATCTATAATAATAATTCATTAATTAAGCTTATGAATTTCTAGGGCATCACACAAATATAACCACTCATATTTTATTGGCAAACAATTTAGATTTTAAGAAATGAAATAGTTTTATTAAAAACATTAACATTAGTGGGCCTAGTGGCTTGATCGAAAAAAAAATTTTTGACCCCCCACTAATAAATCATGATTCCGTCACTGCCTGCACACGTTACACTTTCAATGTTTTTTTTTTTTTTTTTGTCAGAAACTGTCGTTGAGTGTCCATAAAATTGTAGTACTTGCAATGACAATTTTCCCAACGACAATTTTCCCTAAACGCATTCAATCACGGGAATAGTCTCGTGGAGATATTTTAACAAGGCATGGAATTCTGTAAAGAAAAAGTTAAACATGTAAGGCTATTTTCTTACTCAAAATCTATTCTGTTTAAATTAACATTTATATAAATGACCCACAATAATGAAGTATATATACTTGACTGCATAAAACTTTGTCTTAATTTTTTCCTCTATTATAACGACCAACAAAACCTTTAACGTTAAAAACATAGCTACCAGCTGCAATATTTAATTTCTTGGTGACTTACGTTAAGTGCATGTTTGGTTTGTCGATTCAAACTATTAGTTTGAACTGATTTTTTTGTCCTTTTTCTAAAAAGTTTTTTGTCTTTTCTAAAAAAATTTTTTGTCTTTTCTGAAAAGTCAACAAAAATTACTATTGAAATTTAAAATTTCCAACTCAAACTGGTGAACCAAACGGAACCTTTGATTCCAAATTAACCATATATAGAGAATTTAATATTAAAAAGAAATCTTTTATCAAGAATTTGGTACTACATAACAAACCACCAACAAACCTTTCACATTAATATATATATATATATATATGAAACTCATTAGTTATAATATGAACACTTAAGGTTATCACCATTACACCTTAACATGCTGTAATCTCTTACGCCAATCTACATTCAATTAATTATTTTATACATAGTGCGCACTCAAATATTATATATCTATAAGCAACTTGTTTGCCACATCCCTTTCGGTACACCACATCCCAAATTATCAAAAGGGCTTTCAACAAGGTTTCCATGGCACTCCTAGTGCTGTTGATTGTGGATACAACGTTAGCTGATGCTCGTGTAGACCATTTTGCAGTTTCTTCGCAATCCGAAGTTGCAGGTATGTATCTACATCTAACAATTTTAGACTCCATTTAGTGTTACAGTTTAACTTTAATTAAACTATACATTTTTATCTCAGTTTTTATCTTTTTCTAAAAAGTCAATAAAATTTATAACTAATTTTTGAAAAATCATCTAACTCCAACTTAAAATTTCATCTTCAATCGGCAAACCAAACGCAAGCTTAATTAGTAGTACCCTTGATGCCCTAGTCTTTCTCACTTGCTCATGCAATCTACAGCCAACTATTGCCACAATTCTATTCCACTTGCGAGTGCACAAAAGAATCGGGCACCACGAAGTGCTACCGCACGGAAAGGAAGGTAGGCGGATGTTCCTTAGCCTGCGGTTCCGCTTGCATTTGGTAAGATCCATTCCGCCAACCTGCTGTTGCTTTTATGAGGTTGAAACCCGCTCCCCAGAACGATGCCCTAGCACTGCAGCCAAGCTTGAGAATCTTCTCACCGTGAATGGAAATCACAAATAAACTCAGTTGCTATATATACAGTGACGAAGCCATGAATTTTTGTTATGTGGGTTGATAAATGTATAGGTAAATTTTGACGATATGAATTAGATATTTCATTTTTTTAAAGGGGCCTTATACAATTTTCTATCAATATAATCATATCTATATACGTGGATAAGTAGGGGAAAAAAGAAGAAGAAGAAGAAGGGAAGAAAGAAAGTTGAGTTAAGCCCTCTTAGGCCTTCCTTGCCTACGTCCGTGTATATCTACATATATGTAAATAGCCAAATATGTTATGTGATAATATGTATTCCTGGTGGAACTTGGGGTAACTAGAGCTTCCTTGTTCCTTGCCTCAATCACTAAATTAAGTTGTGTGGCTTTTAAATGAGTGTGTAAACTTATCTTTTGAACGGTAAAGAAGTACTTGAACTTGCCTACTTTGAATATATAATTATGGTTCTTCTGAGAAGGAAACAAACAAAAATTTTAAAAAAAATGATGAAATGAAATACATTTTGAAAATTATATTAGTCGCGAAACCACCATTAATTAGATGATAATGGCTAATAATAGTGAATAGGACATGAAAATAGGACACCAAATAAATTAAACTCAATAATAAAACCTCAGATACCATGCTGGGTCCTGAAATGTCATAGTTGTTAATTGTGAGCTTAATTGAGATCCTATGAAAAGAGTTCGACTATATGCGAGTTATATATATATAGAGTATACTTCTTAATCAACACATGTAACACTTGAAATATTATATAGTCTCACATTAAAACGAACATGTATGAATTAAATCTCACATGTTCGTGCTTATCTATTTTCTTCCGCAATTTTTATTGCTTCCGATAATATAATTTTATGATATCTAAGTCCTAGCAATTCTTTGGAAAGAAAAATTATCAAAAATTCAAGGTTTTTCTTTCCGCGGTTTTCGTTAACATGAGGAAGAATCTTCGGACATAACCCAGTTCTACAAACCTGTACAATATTGAAACCGTTATTTTCGACATAAATCAATAAAAATCTATAAAAATTGAGTTAATCATGGGAAGAATTACTTGGAAATTAAATAGGAACAAGTACAAGACGACACCAACAAGAGTTGCCATATATATCTGATAGCGAGTGAACGACACTAGAGTAAAAACAAAATTTAAAACAATATTGTGAAGGTTTTAAAGATGACAGAAATAACGTTAAAACCCGGATAGGAATAAAGAAATCAGCAATACATCAAATAAGGCAGTAACTTCAAAGAATAACAGAAAAAATTTTAAAAAGAAAAAAAAAAAAAAAAGAATGGAGACACAATGTGAAAAGTAAAACGATATTCGACAAATGCCTTAAAAGCGACATAATAACATTGAAAAATGACATACACAATTAATACAAATTGAAAAACAAAAAAAAAAAAAACTTTTAAAACAGTGCAACGATAATAAACGAGATAAAATAGAACTGTCTAAGAAACAAAATAAAGTCAAAACCCAAAATATTAAAAAAAATCTAGATAATTTAAAAATGACCTAAAGGACAATAAAATTGAAAACATTAAGTTTGAAGGATCAAGAATATTAACCACAGAAACACTAGACGATGGATAGAAAACTGTCGTCCAATGGATGGAAATGGCAGTTCTCTGTTTCTTTAAAGGTGGTGAGCTCGGTGATGCTCTCAGAAGAAGTCAAAAAAATGAAGTACTCACCCTTGGAAATTTTTTAGTGCGTGGAGCTCAATTGCTCAATTATCACCCTAACACAGAGTTTGTACGTAGTGTATTAGTCACTCTAATCATAGATGTGTAGGCGAGGGTGCCTTTTATGTGCATGAGATTAGAGAGAAATAGTCCAAGAGATGAGAGGTGTGTGATTATCTCGTAACATGTTTCTTCACATAACGAAATACTTCGGCAGTTGAAAGTGGATGTAGCTCTCACATTAAGAGTGAATCACTGTAAATCTTGTGTCTTCTTTCTTTCCTTTCTTTTTTATCTTACTCTCATTAGTAGACAATTAACCCGCAATAATGTTTGTGTCCTCATTCTATCAAACCACACTTTTCACACTCAATTAAGGCATAAACATCTTAAATTTATCAGAGGGATTCAAGAAATCGTTGTTCTGACTACTAAGATTTTTTTTTTTCCACTCTTTTTCTCACCTTACAAATTAATACGAAGAAAAAAAAAAGTAAGAATCGGGACATGCAGCATTTAACATATCTTAAAGCTTACTATGATAGATAGTATAATTGCTTGTAAATTAAGGATTTGGAAGACAAATTAATTCTCAGATTTTTCGAGGAAATGAGAATTCGTTAAACACTGTCCTCGAGAAAAGCACTAAATTAGGACAAAATCTTGTATTTCTATACTCAAGAAGCCTTTTGCAATTATTATTTTTATGTTTTTTTTTAAGTAAACATAAAAATTGTTAGCGATTAACTTAATGTTTTTTAGCATTGTTTGTCCCCGAACTGTTGACATTATTTGAAAATTTTGGTTTGTCCCCGCATAATTCTGGATTCTTTAGGCAGTCTTGGCCTTTATTTGGGTGAAATTTTAAAGCTCCACCTAGAGTATAGCATGTCCATGAGTTCATTAAAAAAAAAATTTTTTTTTAAATGTTGGACGCATTTTAAATAACAAGAAAATGAATTAGAGAAAATGTGAAAGAGAAGAAACAGAAGAAGGCCAAAAGCCTGATCACGTTTTATCTAAGCAAACGAAATGAAATGACAGCGTCTTGCATATCTTTTTTTTTTTTTTGGGTTGGGGGAGTGTGAATTACTCATTTAATCCCTAATTTTTACAGGAAGTTGCAATTTGATCCACAATATTTTTAATTTGAGGTTAAAAAATCTCTAAATTCTTTACAAAATACAAAATGGTCATTTTTTTTTTATAAATATTAAAAATTTAACAAAAAATATCACATGAATGATGAATCACACATAATTTATTATTTAATAAGGTAATTAAGAAAAAAAATCACATATTCAACTTATACGTGTAATACATGTGATATATGTCATCTAATTTTTAACTTTTGTTAATAAAACAGTCAAAATTTCATCATTTTAAAGAATTTAATGGTCTTTTAATTTAAAAAAAAAAAGGTAATAATAATAATAATAATTATTAAGGATCAAAACACAATTTCATATGAAGATTAGGGGCCAAATTAATGAACAACTTAAAATAAAATAAAAAAAAAAAAGGGAATGTAGAATATTTGAACAATATCTAAGTCACCTAGTAGTGGGATACAATCTGGACAGCAAATAAACCAGGTCATGTACTGCATTCATTGGTGTTCTCAAAATTTAGACGCTCAAGGAAAACTGCATATAAAGTTAAATTCCATTGTCAATGTGGACCCAAATTATCATTTTTCAGTCTCACTGTTTCCTCTGACCCTTTGTCAAAAAGTTTCTGCTTTTCCTGCTAATAATTGCCAATTCCAACTGTGTGAACTCTAAATTTGAGACCCTATTATCTGTTGTTCATGCCATTACACACACGTGGAAAGCATATCAAGACGAAACTTGGAACAATCAGTTTACGTGTTTCTCTCATATGGGCATCCGTGAATTTCATCGGTTCCCTCTATTAATTTCCGTCGCTATCATTTAGATGAAAACATTTTAAATAACGTGCTAAATTGATATGTTAATAGTAATTTCGGTATTTAGATGGAAAAATATATATATATATATATATATTATTCAACAGAGTGGTATATTTTACGTTAAATTTACCTTATACTCAATTTTGTGGAAAATTTTCCACTATAGCTACTACTCAATTAATATTTTACTTTTATCGGTTAGTATCTCAACTTTGTCATCTAGTCATTACAATTTTATCATTTTTAAAATATTTAATACCAAAACTTTGTTATTATCAATTTTAAAGCTTAATATAATGATGGAAAAAATGTAAATATAGAATTAAAAATATTATTCTATTAGAGTACAAAAATAATACATTCGTGAATATATCCTAGGGAGTGTGTGTGTATATATAATACGTGTGTGTATATATATCCTAGGGAGTGCCATTGTTTCCGCAACCAAATCCCATATCACATTGAAAATATCTCAAATCAAATGGCCTTGAATAAGTTTGGCATGGTTCTCCTACTGATGTTACTTGCTACTGCAATAGCTCCCTCTTCTGAATCTGCAGGTATGTAGCATTAACGGAGAATATACACGAAAAAATGAATATGATATTTTTCCCATTATAAATAATTATATTTTTCACACATTTTCTACTTGTGAACAATGTTTAGGAAAGCCAAATTTCTGTACTTTCTGCGAGTGCAAAAGAGAATCTGGCAAGACAAAATGCTATCGCACGGAGAGGAAGATAGGTGGATGCCCGTTAAGCTGCGGTAAACCTAATTGTGCTTGCACTCGAATGATTCCACCGACGTGCTGGTGCTCGATCGAGGTTGACTCCTGCAACCCGTCGCAATGCCCGATCAAAAGTGCTCCGGCTTATAAGCTTGAGAAGGGAAACTAAAGGCACTAGAGTTTGCCCTAGGCTTTGATCACTTAAGTTGAAGCTTCTTAATAGGTGTAAGCTTGTTTTAATTTGGAACATAAATAAATAAAACTACTTGACCTTCTTGTGCCTAGCTAAATGTTTGATTATTTTTGTTAAAATGGCTTTCAACTAACTAATTCTTGAAATTAAGAAAATGGCCATAAGATCAAGATCAGGTCGGCTACCTGGCTGACAAGGGAGAGTTTTTTTAATTTTATTTTTTTCTTTATGCACAACAAACACACACAAATTCTCACTAGGTAAATCAAGCACAAGGACATCAGGAAAAAAAATCAAGTAGATCTATAAATGGACCCCACTAAGTTACAGGTCAGTAATTGCTTACTGGAATTGACAAGGGAGAGTTGAAGATGAAGAGAATGCATCCTAACTAAAAGAGGGGTAGCCGAATTGAGGTCGGCTTCCCAATCTGAATGAGGATTTAGGTCGATGGCCCACCTAATTAACCTCCAAGAAAAACATAATCAAGGCTACAACGATGTGAACTACCGAAAGCCAAAAATAACAAGCTGAATATTTAGGGTAGTTTTTTCGTTTAATCCTTGAATTATGTATATTCTGTCACTTTAGTCCCTTAACTTTTAATTTTGGTAAATTAGTTCCTGAACTTTTGATTTTTTGTAGTTTTGGTTCTTAACATTGAAATTGATGAAAAATATAAAGTTTTTTTTTTAATTTAGTGTATACAATAATGTTCCAACTCCATGATAACATGAAATTTTACAAAATTATTTCACGAAGTATAAAATTTCCTCCTTATTCTTATTTCAAAACTAAAACTTTTGAACTTCATGTAATAATTTTTTTAGAATTTTAGTTATTACATGATAGGGATACAATTATCTTTCTTAAATTACAGAAATCATACGTCAATTTTTGTATGGGGGATCAAAACTGCCACAAAATAAAAGTTTAGATATTAATTTACCAAAATTAAAAGCTCAGGAATCAAAATGACAGAATATTCATAGTTCAGGTACTACTACCCGAAAATTTAAATGCTTCAATTCCAAGAATTACAGGATTCTTTTTTTGGTCCACTAGAAGGAGAAAAGTTGTTAAACACTTTTTTTTTTATTACTACAAAAATCACGTACTTTTTTTTTTTTTTTTGGTATATAAACACCACATGTGCACCCCTCCGATGTTATCTAATCTATTACTATTTTTTTTATGCCGGTTAAAGATCGAATTTTAGACTTATGGCTCTTAAAGCTCCAAACCTTCCCTTCCCTCGCCAATTGGGCTAGTCTCAATGGCCAAATCACAATCTTGTTAGCTTTTTCTGTAATTCATCTTCGCAATAGACTCTATAACGTATGTAGCTCTCGAATTGAGTGGAATTGCTCTAGATTCTCTGACTTCGTTACTTTTTCCACGATTTACTTATTTTTTATACGTGAGAGTTAATAATAATGAAGTTATGTAAGGTGCATTGGCTGTGTAATTAACGGGATTTTCACTGTCATGGGTACCATAATTACGCCACCATATATATATATATATATATATATATGTATGTATGTATGATGTACAAATAGTAATCTGCAGGTTTACTTTTTTTTGTTTGAACTTTAGCTATAGTGATGATCTATGTAGAGACCAAAGCTAGCTAATTTGTGCTTATAAAAAGACTAGTTATATTGTGAACATGCAGAATAGATAAATAAAACAAAATAAAAATGAAATTTTAATTTTTTATTATTTTTATTTAAAATTTGATTTTTTATTTAAAATTGAGGACCCACAATGTAGCGGGCTGTAAGACAATTCACTCTTTTAAAAATGATAATACCATGTGACAGGTTGAGTACCTGCCACATAGCGGGTTGTAAGGCAACAACCAAAAAAGGCTATTCGCTCTTTTAAGGATGATGATGGAAAAAAATAATAATAGATTTTTTTTTTTTTTTTCATTTTTGGTAAAGTGAATTGAAGTTGTGATATGAGAGGCTTTCCAAATGAATACGAAAGAACAACAAAATAAGCGAGCTACACATTTGTGTAGTAGCTACATATAAAAGAGAAAATAACTTAAATGTGCTCCTCACACCGTTTTGACTAAAACAATTTTAATTCATTTCAAATCCAAACCCATTTTTTTATTTTTTCTTTTTTATTATTTTTTTAAGAAATTCGTATCATACTAATTTTTCTTTTTCTCAAATATCCATTAAATTTTTATACTCATACAAAATTTTTCTTTTTCTCAAATATTTTGAACCAACACTGTCAATGATCACTATTGGTTCCGACAATATCTGTTTGAATGTTTGTGGTATCTTGGTAGATTTTATTAACAAAATAATAAAATTTAAAAAATTAAAAAATTAAAAAGCATGTCAAAATAATAAAGAAAGGAAAAAGGATTGAAAAATTTTCCATAGAGTGAGAAGGGGGCTTAATAGGTTATTTTCGCAAAGAATAACGACAAATTCCCACAAAAACTACGACAGTAAGCTATCATGGGCAATTAAATAACTACAGATATGCAAAAATAAAAGGAGATGGCGTAAACATTTAAAATAATAATAATGATGATGATGATGATGATGATGATAACATCCTTAAAACAAGTTAAGAAGAGAAACGAAAAACAATAATGACAGAAGCATTTATCTTTATGTGTGTCGGGTCAGATCTCTCAACGGGATCAATCCTATGATCGTGTCGGAAATATCATGATATTCCGAGATGTGGATGTTGACGGAGTGTGGGTATTACTAGAATACTCTCAATAACCTACACCTCAAAGAAAGGAGAGAAAAGTTATAAGTGAAAATTTTTTAACGTATTACTATTTTTTTTTTTTTATCCAGGATGATAGGTCAAACATAAATTTATAGAGGAAGTATTATCATTTATTAGTTGACAGAGAATAATTTCTTGAATTATTCAAGCTGTCAATAATAAATTTTATTGATTTTGTTCTCAAAAAAATCTTGCCAAATTAATATTCGA
This sequence comes from Ficus microcarpa, assembly GCA_025413485.1. NCBI lineage: Eukaryota > Viridiplantae > Streptophyta > Magnoliopsida > Rosales > Moraceae > Ficus > Ficus microcarpa. The sequence continues at coordinate 25,301,618 of CM046387.1, read as the reverse complement.
CAATGCATAATTATGGATGAACAAATTAGGACGATTGAGACCCAAAATTCCTATAAAAATAATAATAATAATAATAATAATAAAACCCAACAAAAGAAATAAATAAAGTTTTAAGAAATGACAATTAACTAAAAAGTTATGACAGCAAAATCAAAATCAACAATAATCATATTATAACAAACATGGTATAGTGATAAATTCACATCTGACTGGTGTAGTTGAAATTAAAAAAAGTTGGAGAATAATCATGTTACACTGAATTTTTTCTTTTTTCTTTTTTTTTCCCTTGGCTTGACCTTTTTTGCATGATGTTTCCATCCATAGTAATAAAAAATAAAAAATAAAAAATAAAAAATAAAATAAAAACAAAACAAAACAAAAAACAACAGAAAAAAAAAATGCTGGACAGTGAACAAAATCAGTTGAGTACTTTGCTTAACAAGAAAAAACTAGCAAAAGACTGAAACTTTTCTTCCCAAGGTTTATGTCAATGGGGAAGAATCTTAGGACATGACTGATGTCCACACGCCTTCAGAATATCATTTACATCCTTTCCAACATAACATAAGAATATTATATGGAACAAAAATTTCTTCCAGTTGTAAAACTAACGTCGTATTTATTACTGATAGAAAGATGACAACTCACTGATTTGATTGAGTCGGATTGAATGGCCGGTGTGTGAACTGATCAAGTTGAACCTCTAGCACATGAGCAATGAGTGGCCAATCTACATCAGTCTCAAAGATGAACCTATCGGTGAGTGCAGGGCATTTTTGCGATTCGTAGCTTCTTAAGGGCGGGCGGTGAGGTGAAGCATACTCTCCGGTAGAGATGACAACTTCGGGCATCCAATTATGTCAAGTGTATGAAGTGATGCAATAGATGATAACCACTCGGGGAAAAGCCGTGAAATTGTGGCAATTTTCGACGATCAAAGATTGTAAAGACTTCGCGGAGCCTTTAATCCATGTGGGCAAGGACTCGATCTGCAGTAATCCTCGAAACAGAAGAAATCTAAAAGACTAAAACCTGAGTCTTAGTTATCACCTCCTTCTGTCAATTCAAGCTTTTCGCATTAGATTATCACGCGAGTCTCTAGTGAAGTAAGGTCTTCCACCGAAGGCATGAACGACACCAGGCCTTGGCATTTTGGCAAAAACAATGATTTCAGGGCTCTTGAGACTTTGTTTTCAACCAAAAGCGAAGCGATCTCAAGCACGCTATTTTGTTCTCTGGCTGAACTTTTTGCTTTGTGGTTGATATGAAAAATCTTAGATCGATCATCTTCTTTATATTTCTCGGTAGTTCTTCACGTTGTTCGCATCCGCCAAGTCTGAGAGTTTGTAAATTCTGCAGCTTGCAAGAAGTGTTCGGAAGTTTTCTGAGTTTGTAGTTCCTCTGTAGGCCAAGATATCTTAAATGCTTAAGAGTCGAAAAATGTACGAGTCGCAAATACTTGAATCTTGAGAAACATGTTTCAAGGACCGATGAATCAGTTAGGCCATGCTTCTTCTGCAGCAAACATAATGCTTCGGACATTGCTTGGTTTCCGACGCTACCTCAAAACATCTTGGACTTGGAAATCAGTGTGAGAAAATCACAAATGCCGAAAGCTTTGAGACATACTTCGCCTATGACTATCAACGACGAAGCTCTCCCTTTCCGCCACTAGCAGCTCTATATCATGCGCAAGATCATGCATTTTAAAGCAGTAAAAGCTTCCTGCATCCTCAAAATCTTCAAGAAAACATCTCGAGTACAGTTCATTCAGATACTCGTTGAACAAATCTCTCAACTCGATCCATTTCTCGATCTCTTCATTCCAAACATCATCCAAGACGAGCAGAAACTTCTTACTCTCCAACATTCGTCCAAGGTACATTTGCAACTGCTCAAGGTCCAAAGTGCTACAGTTTTTACCGGTTGCCGATTTGATAATCTTAACCATTAGGAGTTTCAAATCAAAGTCATCAGATACACACACCCATATTCTAAGATCGAAATTCCCAACTACCCTTTTGTCATTGAACACCAACTTTGCGAGTGTGGTCTTTCCGAGGCCTCCAATCCCAACTATAGGCACAACGGATGTGTTGATCATCAACAGCCTGCATCAAAAGGCACAAAACGCTCGTTGCATTGTATCTTCCAACAACGTCCAAAGCTATTAGGAACGAATGGCTCATCTCCCTCCTCACTTGCTCTGCTACATCTCTATCGACAACTCTCTCTACAAGATGGAGTTTAGCTCTATCAGCTGCAATCTCATCCAATCTCTGAACTTCTTTAATCTTGTGCCCAATTCTAATACGAAACATAACCGGATTAGATCGGGAAAGGAAACAGCATACCTTGCTGGTGGCACTCCCATGTGTTCTTAGCACCTGCCTCCGAAGAGCTTCACACTGAATAGCATCAAGCATGTCATCGGCACGGTAAAAAAACATATCTAAGCTCATTATTCTCTGCCTGCCGCGGAGCGGCATCCAAAAGCACTGCACCGATAAGGGACAAGGTTCGTTCAAGCAGTTTTAGATTGGTTTTTACACCCAATGCAGAGACCATCTCTTGGGAGGCAAGGGATCCGAGCTTCCTCGACACCTTGTCAGCTATGCTGAAGAGCAATCTTTCAGCCATGGAACGGAAAAGATTAAAGAAACAGAAAATCAAGAGGCTGTTTTGGGAAATTGAAATGCGCTTATACTTCTGATCTTTTCCTTTGTTTTACGTTGAAAACTCGTTCCTTGTCTCTGATTTGGAATCTGGTAAACACTGACTTTGGAGTTTAAATTTAAAACTTAAAAAAAAAAAAAAAAAAAAAAAAAAAAAAAAAAGAAGAAGAAGAAGAAGAGAGAATAAGAAGAAGAAGAAGAATATTGTATATACAGATAGCAAAGTAACCGAAAATTTGGAAGAAACGTTGACATTCTTGGGGGTAAAGTAAGTTGAACTGAATTTACATCTCGAATTCGAAATAATTAATACAAGTATCTGAAATCTGAATCGTTTTGTTGGAAATGAAATATGCAGCATTTCTTGCGGGTTACATGCCAACTACAACTGATCACACATCAAGCTTGTTTCGAAAAAAATCAGTGAGATTATCATCTTTTAGTAAAGCACTTGTGATGCCGAGCAGGACAAGAACAAAACCAGAGAGTGAACGGTTTGCTCAAAGGGGTTAAAGATGCTATCCATATGCTGCAGACGACCACTTGGATGGGAATGCAATTCATCATGCCCCGCAAATGAAGGAAACTGAGTCGAGAACCAGCACAAGCAAGGTGAGTGAATTCTTCTCCAATGCTTTTAATCTGAGTGAGCAAGATAGGAGACGGTGATGAAGGAGATTCTGAGGATGTGCTTGGTCTCAAAGAGGGTGAGGAGGAGAAACCGACGCTCGCGAAGATAAACCTTCAATGTCACTGGTGGTCCGGTAAAAGAATCTGATGTGTTCAGCAGAAAAACAAAAGTTCCAAAGTCCCAGAAGATCTTAACAAATCCTAAAGCTCATGCAACATAGCTTTACAGAGAGTGGTTAAGGCAATGCAAGTGAACTTTGCCTCCCAAATCACAAGTAACACCAAAAGATAAGTCTTTCGTTCACCGTACCCGAAATTTGGAGCAAGAAGAAATTGTTAGGTTTCAGAACATAGACAGTCACGTATAAAGAATAATTCCGATAAAAATGAATGAAAAATTCTTTTCATTGGCAATTATTAATACCCATGTACTAAGCCATGACCAGAAGAGTACAGAGAAAAACGGGTTACAAAAGCCACTGTAGCGTCTGAAATAACCATTCCCGACTTTATATCCCACCTTTAAGAACAAAAATTCCAGGCTAAACTTGTTTAGAACTCAGATGTCTCAAAATAACAAGAGTGAACAATTCAAGCAGACCATTTAATAAACCAAGAAAGCTTCACTCCTCAGTGCGGGTCTTGACAATGAAATTCTGGCGGCTGATGGGATTCATGACAACCGGTGGACCTGCAGTACGAGGCCATGCCTGGAACTTCTTGTCGGTTTCTTCCCACCATTCATTGTTGGCAACAGTATGCGGGGTAGTCCCTGAATCACAAAACAACAGAAAGTTACAACCCTGAAACACTTGCAAAGACTTCAAAATAATTAACAGAACTTGCCTCCAAATATCTTCTTGTCAGCAATGTAGTGGTCACATACCCAAGCCAGGGCGAATGATCCTGCAACAGCAGAAATAATGTACTTGGCCGACATGTCAACTGCGACAGAAACAACCACATTACGTAAACAAGTTGTCCAATTCCAGTACAGGAATTAAACAACACTAAAATCAGAATCCTCTGAAGATCCTACCAACAAAAAGGGAAATATACCAATCCCAGCTAATCAAACATCGGTCGATGTAACATTATATATCCAAAAGATATCAAGACATTCAGAAACTAGAAGACCTTTACATAGGCGAGGGCAGCCCAAGAATTTGAGATGAGCCAAATTTGTTGGACAATCAACATATTAGGCTAAACAACCCCGCCGGCCTAGAAAACTGAGCTAGTTTGGTGGGCCTCGGAGTGTCGGCTCAGGATACAAATTATGGATAGAGTCAAAGGGATAAAATAAACAAGAGAAGCAGGAAAGATAATATTTCAGCAGATTAGGAGAAGTGATAAACAGAGAGAGAAGGTTTAAAACAAAGGAATAATTCAGCGCAACATTTGGTAACCAACCAAGAAGGCCTAAGTAAGAACTTTTTTTACGCCTAAAAGCTTAAGTTCTTAGCGACTGCAGTCAGAAATAGTGAAAAGATAAAACAAATTCACACACACACACAAAAAACAAAAAAAACCAAAAAAAAAAAAAAACCAAAACAAAAAACAAAACAAAACAAAAAAACGAAAACAAAAAAAACAAACAAAAAAAACAAAAAAACAAAAAAACAAAAACCAGTTTGCTTTCTCCTTAGTGCTAGAAAAGAATATAAACAACTATGATTAAAATAATTGCTCACTAAAACATTAAGACAAGAAAGTGTTCAATTGGAAATTGGAGTCCTAAAGTTAAACCCAGCTAATACCACTGCATTAATAATGATTTCTGTTTCAATCCCTTGACACAACCAAAAAACACATAGTTGCAGTGCTCTTTTTTTTTTTTTTGGTTGATAAGAAAAAACCTTTCATTGATTAATTAATCAATTACAAGGAGAGGAGAACAAGTTATCATCCTCGAAACAAAGAAAGACAAAAAGTTCATCTCTAAACTATAAAGAAACCATACAATCACTGATCACACCCCCATCTATTTTCCTATTACGTCTTTCCAATTTAAAATGATTAATTGGAAAGGAATATTCTTAAAAGCCTTATCTGTGGAAGCCCATAGCGAAGCAGCAGATTTGGCTTTCTCAAAAATATCCTCAACCCCCATCTCCTTTTCCTCAAAAACTCTAGAATTCCTCTCAGTCCAGATATTCCTTAACAAAGACATTACAAAACAATTCCACAGTGCTTTCGCCATTTTGTTGGATCCCAAGCCCACCATTTCCTCAATCATCAACGACCTGCAGTGCTTCGGAAACACCCATCTGAAACCTGCTTCCACTGAATATTTTTCCACAATTCTCTAGCCACTTAACAATGAAGTAACAAATGGTCTAAAGATTTACCTTCCTCCATACACATCACACACCGTGAAGGTGAGAGAGCCAAATGCGGATTCTTCCTCTGAATCAAATCACAAGTATTAATTTTCCCATGAAAAACCAGCCATGCAAACACTTTAATCCTATAGGGGACACAAGATTTCCAAATGAATCGAAATGGTTCAAAATTCGGAGTGCCCACACTGTCAACAAGGTTTTCAAAATAAGATTTGCAAGAAAAGCCTAAAAGATCTGCCACCCACACTCTACCATCTGGGATAGACGAATTATAAGAGAAGGAATTTACTAACTGTTACAAGGAATGTAATTCTTCTAACTCCCTATCATTTAATCCCCTTCGAAAACCAAAATTCCAATTCAATTCATTACTACCATTCCTAGAGACAATGTCAGCAATCACAGCATTAGGAACAGAAGAAAGATGAAAAAGCCTAGGAAAAGATGACTCAAAAGGAACATTCCCACACCAGTTATCTTCCAGAACAAAACCCTATTTCCCTTACCCACTCTCCATGAGACATTATTTTTTAAATTATGCAAGCCCTGAGATATGAATTTTCAAGGATTTCTGAAGGATCCATTCGTGACAACTTTTGTATCCCCTCCATTTAAATGCAGCCCATATTTGCTTCTAACAATCTTAGCCCATGGTGATTCTTGCTCTGGAGGGAATCTCCATAACCACTTTCCCAATAAAGCCAAATTTTTCTTCTTCAAATTTCCCAAGGCCAGAACTCATTTCTTCTTGCTTTTAATAACCGTTCCCCATGCTTGTACATCCCTTGGTCTACCATTGGGAGGAAATCCATTATCAATGCAGTTTTGGTCACCGGTTTTTGAAAAGATCTCATATAGGCTTCTCCATCAAATTGGCAATGAAACCCGGCATCTTAAAAAGTGACATCTAATAAATCGGTATGCTTGAGAAAACCAATTGAATCAAAGTTACTCTTCCTCCCGTTGAAAGAAAATTTCTCATCATCCAACATGGTTGCAGTGCTCTAGATGCTAAATCTTTTTTATATAAAACAGAAAATCACACAAATCGCAAACGACTAATGAACAGCAACTCAAATGTCAGACATGTACTATTTTCTAACTCTATTAATCGGATCAAGTAAACACAAATGTAGTGTTGTGTTCCCCTTAGTTAATAAGAGCAAAGCAAACAGGTTTTTCCGATTCAAAAATAAGCATTAAAGTTAAGCTAATTGGAGACACCACAATCCCTAAAAATATTTCTCCTCGCAAATTTTACACCCAAGTTTTTAGTAAATCAACAATCAACACTGAAAAAATAAATAAATAAAATAAAACCAGCTTCACCTATCTTTTTTCTTTTGTTTTGAGAATCAAAACCTTACCAATCTTAAATAACCAACCCTATATTATGGGAAATTTAATTGATAGAAAATAAGTTTCTCCCATTTTCAAAACAAAACCTTCCTTATCATCAAATCCAAAACTTCTACACCTCGCAATCCACTTCTTTTACACAAACTCTCAAGTTGAATCAACCTAATTCATTTTTATGTTTGGTTCGCAGGAAAATTAGTGAAATCAAAAGCGAGGGAACCGATACTGCGAATCAAAAATAAGAACTTGATTGTGTGAAAATATATATATATCTACATACATACATACATACATACATATATATATATATAAACATTCCAAATCAATTTAGCTTCCCCAGAAACCCAAGATTTGCAAAAACAGGAAAATTGTTGAAAGATTGAAAGAGAAAAGAGAAAGAAAATCAAAAAGGAGAAAGGAAATGAGAAACCCTAGAACAAGATTTACCTGAAGAGAGCCGATCGCGAAAGTGTCGTCGTTCAAAAGGCCTTCACTTTCCCTGCCAAACACAAGTCGACGATTTTGTTTTATAAAAAATTTTTCTTTTTCCGGAGAAAATTAAATAAATAAAAAGTGTATCTAGGGCTTTGGCTCTGGTTAAAACGACGACGTCCTTGTTGCCTTTGGGCTGCTCTATCACGCACATACTCAATATATTTGTCCCTTTATATCCATTTAGTAGTAGGAAGACACGTCAATTATAATACATAAGCATTTTAAAAATAATAATAATATACATAAGAAAATACATTCAATAATTAAGTTTTTTTTTTAATCCCTTTTTTTTTTCAACTAGAATTACAAATATATTAAGAAATTTGCCAAAAGTGGATGAATTTAAATCTCTGTTTCAAAGAAACGGATGAATATCCGAGAAAAAAAAAATGGAGCGAGAGAGACTAATTAACCCGAAAATGAGGGAGAGAGAGAGGGATGAATATTTTTTACAACTGAAAATGTATCTGAATCCTAAAGAAAAACAAATTCAATTCGTTAATTTACCTTTCTTATAAAAATATTAAAAAAAACATTAATTTACCTGATATTTTCTTTTGTTGATTACTAATTTAAAAGGCGACAAAACCACCCATCTAACATTAGCATTTCCGTTTTATTTAAAAAAATACTTGAAAACACTATTGATATTAAATGCTATAATAATAAAGAATGGATTTCATTTGTGAGTTTTGTAGTTCTAAACCTATTGTCTATTTGTGTTGAGCATTATTATGCCTCATAACATTATTCTTCTTTAGTAGTCTAGTTTGCTAGAAAGTGCGACTTTTCCTTTCATAGCCCAACAGTTGTGGGAGATACATTACCAGAAACATGTATGATACATAGTCATTTTATCGATAATACATGTTTCTCAAATTTATGTTGGATCAAAATCATGTAAAAATGAAAAAATTTGTAAATTTTATAAAACTTGTACAAATACAACCGTTAAAATATGGATCAGGCCGCATATTCAAACAAGCCATACCAGTCCAATAGAAGGAAATCATGACTAACCTGACAGACCAAATACATGTCAAGCTAACTCGTTTATACATTGTAAAATAATTCTTAAAAAAACAAAAAAGATAAAAGTGTAAATAACATCTTTATGGTAAACAATTAAAATAGATTATGCTTTCACTTTAGATATTTTAAATTCATAATTTTTACTTTTTTTTAGTTTGGTGAAAGTATTACTTACTAGCAGTTGTGCACATAACATAACAGTAATATCACATTTGACTCCAATAACAAAATTAGAAATTTTGGTGTGAGGACTAGTAACTACGACAAGTATTTAATCAAAATAAATAATTATTTAATTCAAAGTGACAGAGAAAAACAAATAGACTTACTTAATAAACATCGTAAGTCATTGAAGCAAAAATATCTTGTTATGTGTTTAGGGATATTAGTTGGACTTTGGTTCATAAAAAAAAAATTTTTTCTTTCAATTTTCCAAAGGAAAAATGATGTCTATAAGTTTTTAAGGGGGCTTTCATTTTTTTTTTTTTGGAGGGGGTTAATATGTAAATTAAAAATAAATCATACCTACAATTGTAAATAACAAAAAGTTAAGGGCCCCTCCTTAGGCCCGAATAGCTACGTTCCTACTGACTTCACCTAAAAATACAAAATTTGAAACCATCATCTTTAAAAATTTAAAATAAATAAATAAATAAATAAAAACAACTATTTACTATAATTTCCAAAAAAGCGACACCAGGATGTTTCCTTGTAAATAAATACATAAATAAATTGATAGTGCGATAATAAAGAACAGTCATCTCTACTTTATAAGAAGAATCAAATCAAAGAGATTCATTGAAGCACACACAAGTCTATTTCTAAGACATCTTGTGTCTACATTTCTTGTGTGCCCAACTCTCAAAGTTTTACACTCTCCATTCTTATACACATCGGAAAGACTACAAATAAATACAACTTTTATTATCAACAGATTGCATGACAACGGAAGCTCCAAAAGCACCACACAACTATAAAGACGACGACACCCTTTTCGCCGTCCTTCATGTAGAGTCGGAAAGGGGGCGGAAAGAATTGAAAGAATGAGAGCTGGAGAAAGGAAAGGCAAGAAACTCTGCTGATCTTTGATCGCAACTGTCGCTTCCACGGATGCAGGGAGATGATTCGAAATGTGAATAGTTTATGCAAAACAAGATTCTGGTGAATCTTCCCGCCAGGAACAATCCACAGTTGACTGGAGTCGGAAAGATGGCAGCTTCCACTTTTCAATCAGGGTGTACATTTTCATTAGTTGTATGGAGTCTTTCAGCAACCAGCTGCTTTTAGGAAGTTATCGTATGGACTTGATGCTGGTAGTTTGAAGAAATGAGGATGATGTTGGTATTCAGTTGTGCACAACATGAGAGCAGGGCCAGCTGGAGGTTTGCATTCGTTGGCGGTGAAAGTCCCATCAATAAAGGAATTATAAATCTGCAGTCGCATTTAAGTTCAAAAATTTAGATGATTCCGTGGTCAAAATGCATCAAGCAAGACTTCAATAACCTGACACGACACTTTTATGTGCAGAAATGTGCATGAACAGATAGAGTTGTGGATGGTAATAAATTTCCTGGAGGCGGGTAGTACCTTGAGGGAACCAGTATCAACATATGAAGAGGAGACAATCGCTTTTGATTCATCGTTTTGATTGTGAAATGAGAAGTCCGTCAAACATTCTTGTCTCTGATTGCCACTTATTAAACCAGACATCTTCTTCTGCTTTCCCATGAGAAGTGCTTCACAGTGGCGGGCCATTTCCTTGTACGGCACATCAGGCCCTGTCGAGACTGAAACCCTTCCAACTTGATGCGTAGTTTCGGAAACCTGTGGACAGAACATCCACTATCACATGGAACTACTAGCTTGATTGCTAAACAATTAAATCCTTTGTATTACGAAGGCAAATTAAACCAAGAGATAATGGCCAACATACTGATTCCAAAAGTTGGTTCACACTCAAAAGAGTGGGAGATTCCACGGCAAATTCTGACTGATTTTTGTGACTATCAAATGAATCTGCGAAAGAATCCTCGTCGATTGAAAAAAGTGGAGCAGCCTGCATAGCGACAATAGCACATTAGGTTTTCTCCGATGCAATAATGGGAGGAATGAGAAATTATTAATATTGAGTAGTAACTACCTCCTTGGATGTACTACTTTTCGATTCCACTTGATATACTTTTGTTGGAGCATCCAAGAACAACTGGGCTCCAAGGGGACAAACATCATCAGGTATGAAGTCATTGAGGAGTTGCTGTCTTATAGTCGATGACTCGGACTGCAAAATGAGACCACAAAAAATTAACATATACATAATCATAACTTACTTTAAAGTTAACATTCTCTTCTGCTTGAAATTTCAAATTTCCGAAAAGCTTATTTATTGATTATTAAAGGAAGTGAGAAAGGCTGGAAACGATCACGTAGAAACTTTACATCTGACAAATCTTCCAAGCTCTTCACTATTTCGGAAGCAAAGAATTCCCTTGTTTGATCTTCGGTGATCTCTATTTGTGAAAGAGATTTCATGGCCGAACCATCATCTTCTTTAGATCCATAAACATTAGCCTTAGATCCAGAGCTAACAGCCTGTAACTTGTGATCTTCGACTAAACGTAAGAATGGGTCAACCTGATACAAGAACATTAAGTTACATGGAATATAACTGAGATGGCACTGGAAATGTTTAATTACCACAAGATATGGGAAATGAGAGAATTTCTACCCGAATTCCGAACAAAATATTGTCTCTCAGGTACTCAATACAAATATAGTTTTTGCCATCAATAAATAACCTACCATTTTATCTGTTACTGTTGCTTTGGCAACAGGAACAAGAGAGAGAATGTTGTATGCATTTAGCGAAAAGAGAATCATTGAAGTTGCCAAGACAAAGAGAGACCTGCGACGCGATGGTGGAATCGTCCCTGCAATAAAAAGAGGGAAATGTCTTGAATACAGATAAGACATCCCAATGATAGAAATAAAGGAAAATTACAAATAAAATAGAATCCGAGTGTGTACAGTTAATTTATACAGTTAAACATCCACATCATAATTATCTAGTAGCTAGTAGAACAACGGTTTGGGCGCAAAACATCTTTTATTGCTCAATTTTGGGTCTATACACTATTTAATCAATTAAAGAGAGAAGGTTGGTTTTGAAGTTTAAAACCAGTGGCCATATGCATAAACGAACAACTGTTAGAAGCTTGAAAGAAATATAATTGCTAAGCGGAAAAAGGTGTTCAAAAGCTTGCTGTCAGCTGGACAGCAAAGGAGCAATGTCGCAGCATCCATTTCTAACAGAAATCCACTTTACTATTGACCTATCATTATCACACTACATGTCCTAATTAGCTAGTGGCTAGATGACTGACTAATTTTTGGCCAATTAAAAAATATGAAGATATCAATAAGCATTTATGATCATAAATGTCAAAATAGTTTGAATGAACTTTCAGAATCTCACCTCCATCATTAAGAGAAAGATTCCGCAAGGAAAATGCTAGCTGGAAACTACGCACTAGAACCTCATGACTGGAATTCTGTATATGATTAGAGAAAAAGAGACAAAGCAAAATATCAATGTAGAAGTGTAAACTATAAACTACATTACCATTGACTCATCATTTGAAGGGAAAAAAAAAATTTAAAACTGTTCATAAAAACATCAACAGCTTATGTAACAAAAAGATCTCATCATGTAACGTTTAAAAATAGCAATTACCTTGGCTCGAGCAAATAGCAATACAAGGCTATAAGTATGAGCTATAGCTTCATAGTTCTCAGGCATGTTCGCAGGAGAGATCGACTGTGCCCAAATTGATGATAGCAAGAGAGTTATTTGATGGCTGCTCAGCCTCAAGGAATTTGCCTCCTGCGCATAAAAGTAGATCATGAAGTTAAGACCGGTTTCTCACAATTAATTGTTGGAAAATTGTCTCTCTCAATTATTTGCAGTTCGATATAAAAAAATAAAATAAAAATTAAAAATAAAAAAAATAAAAAAAGGAAGTGATTGGTACATCTATTTGAAGCTGGAATTATGTTATGAGTTTTCAAATTGGAAGAGCCAAGCGGGTTATGGTTGCTGAAACTTGGTGGAGAAAAGAAAGAAAGAGAAATAAGTCAAACTCACCGGTTCCTTGGTCGAAATGCTTGTACTGTTTTCCTCTGCCATGAAGGGCTCAGGCGAATTTTTCATACTATATGCATGATTATAAGATAAGTTCAATGTATTTGCTGACCCAGTACTAGCATCTCTTTTTTCTTCGAAGCTAAAAAAAATTTCATGGGTGTCTTCAAAAACATTTTCCTGTGACAAAAATTTCTCCCTTCTGAGCTTCTCAAAAAGCGCAGCTGAAGAAGAAAAGACAGAGACCGTTCTTGACAATGTCCTTGGAAGATCCAAGGCCTTCTTTGACTCAGAAGTAGATGAGGATGAACGAGGGAAAACTGAGGATGGCACGAGAACAACAGAAAAAATCCGGTGGGCACCAACTCTAGTTTCATGGTCCGGATGGACCATAGCTGGAAGTAGCTGGTGAAACAAAGTCTCGGGAAATGCCTAAGTCAAATATGAATAAATCAGTAATTTTTATCATCATAAGGCTGAAAGTAGCTGAAAAAAGAAATTTAACTCAAATCAATATTTAATTCTTGCCTTGTTTTGATAAGATAAATTCGGTAAAGAGGCAACAATTTGTGCAGTACGATAAACTACAGAAATAGTAGTTCTAGCTATGACAGTGAGAGTTGAGATATTCTCCAACATGACAGCCATAACATCAAGAATTGGGCCGGCTTCTCCAACCTGTCAACCAATTAAAGCTCAGTATTTAACCGTGGATAAATTAGCAACAAACAGATTTTGGCAGAGTAGTTAGAAACTTATGAAGACTTGTTGAAGTACTAGAAACAGGAATTCTGGCATGGTATTATACCTTATATGATAACTGTACAAGGCACTTATCCACAGCTTCTCGAAAGCTTTTATTCCACTTGATCACTTCCTCACCTAGATTCGCATCATCAAGTGAGCAGTGTACGCTTTTCCTAAGGTGTCTCATGATGTCACTAACTGCACCAATAATGGCTACAGAAGGCTCGACCTTTGCCTGTTGAGCAAGGGAAGTTGTAACCTCAACAATATCCAGCTGCATGTTTGGTTGCTTAAGAACGGTTTTATGATCAAAATGCTTGACCAAGATTGACAGCAAAACATGCGTATTTTGCCCTGAAAACATTAAGGTTATAAAAATAGAAAAGTTAAAAAAAAATAAAATAAAACAACAGAAAGAGCATTGGTAACGCAGAATATGAAGTTTTGAATAAATTACCAGAGTTATCCATTAAAAATTGTATATCCTTGAGAACTGCATAGGCAAGCCCATTCTTGGGAGACCATAAATTTTCATTATCAAAGTAACGGAACAAAGATTCCAAAACACGTCGTATGGTTGTAGCCTCCTTGGCTAGCTTCGCCATGTTATGGAGGCAAACCCTGGACCAAAAGCAGGGGTTCTTGGCATCTTCCCTGCGAGAAGCACAGGAAAATAAGTTAACAGATAAGTAATGGTTCAAGACCAAGTACACATATATTTCCAAGCGTAGACATAAACACATAAACAGACACACAGAATACTGAAAGAATTATGCTCCCAGAGAGATTACGATGTCACATTCACTTCGCCTTTGTTGTCAACAATGGCCCGCCAAGAAGGTACCCTAATCATGGTGTCCGGTGAAGGAGAAACATGTCCCTCTATTTTTAGCACTTCTTCCACCCAACGATGCTGTGCACCTTCAAGATTCCCTGTATTTTCCTTGCAGCTTCCATAGTTTTCTAGCACTACTGAAACAACCTGTTTGGAATTAAAATAAATAAATTATTATCTATTAAAGGGATTCTAGAAATACTTGTTCATCGTAAAGCAATGAAAGAAAATTGCCTTCTAAATAGAACATAAAAAGGCAAAGGATAACTTCGTTTTTAGATAAATTGTGTCTGCAAATTAATTAACGAATTAAGAAAGAGAGCTGCTTTTGAAACTTAAAACCAGTGGCTGTCTGCATGGAAGAACAGCCGTTGGAAGCTTAAAAATGACGCTAAAGAGAACAAGGTATCAAAAGCTTCTCATTTCTAAGGCAGTTCCACCCCACTAGTTTCAGCAAATGCCCAGGTTTTTCAATGGTCTGTTTTCGGAAATTCCCAAGTAAAGGAGCTTTTATAAATACTAGCCTACAAAATCTTTAAGAGGAGGATCTTCAGACAAAAACAAGTTATTCAGCCATTCTTCCTTTTCTGTCCCAGTAAACTTACCTTTTTACTTTCTTTTTTTTTTCCCCCTCAAAGCAACAACTCAAACTCTCTCTTTTCCCTATTTCATTTTAAACGCTCAAGTCCTGAACACTTTCCTTATTTTCGCACAATGTCAAGAACTTAAATCCAAAAGCTATTGAGCTACAACTAAACTTCAAATTATGCTTGTGGTGTTATTATATGTATACAAAGTTCTCAAACAACAGTATTCTTAATCCTATTTCTGTTTATCTCTTATTGTTATTCAATTTACACTTCCTGCAACTTTTTATTCTTTTTTTTTTTTTTTTTTAATTCTCAAGCTCTATAAATTGGTCCATAATATATGTTTAGTTATCTAGTTTCAGTTAATTAATCCAGTTAGCCAGTCCTGTTATATTTTTTCTCAATTCCAATTAGCTGGTCCCTGTCAACTAGATCAAACTTTATTCAAAATTTACCAGAAACAAACTTCACAGTGAACAGAACTTTTATTCAAATTTTTCCCATCATTCAACTTTATCCTGGCAAGATATGAAAACCAAGTAGCGCTAAAAGTACCAAATGCAAAAAGTCTGAGTGTACCTACATTATCGAACTCGACTGAGATATGAGAATTTTCGCCCATAAACCAAACCTACAGAAGAAAATCAGACCGTTCAAATGCATATGGAATGGATTGTAACTATTATGGGAAAAATACAAGTTGTAAAAGAGAGAAAGATTGTAATCTCGAACAAAAATAAATGGTTCTTTCTTATAACTTCAAGGCCTTCATCAACAGAAGAAGTTGGATTAAATCTAACACTTTCAAACAAAAATTCAAAGCAAGCAAGCAGCTTCAGCTTAATCCCATAAAGTGAATTTAGGTCTGCCATCAAGATATACATTTCAAGCCCAAGAACTATATGAATACTTTAGTTTAGTGAGCTAATAAATACTATATTTGCGACTAGTAAACATTAAGAGCACTAAAAGTTCTTTTCAATGGATTAGATAAGAGGCAAGGGCATATCGGATATTCAAGCAATTACTTAAGTTATTGACTAGTAAATCAGATGATATGAGCCAATTTTTCTATCTTACTTTCCTTTTTTTTTTTTTTTTATAAGATAACTCCTTTTTTTTTTTTTAAGGGATTCAGACTAGATGAGCTAGTTATGCTGTCTCCCAGAAGTAAACATCAAAGTTGCAGTTTTCTTTGGTTAAGGATTCCAGTTTGTCACAATTTTCTAATTACAAACTAAGTATACAACGATAAGTTGGATGTCCATCCTTCATTCTCAAACACAATTCACTAACTGATGACTACTGTTGAAAGAATCTAGGAGTCGGTCTTTGCCAACTATTTATGATAGTTTAGAGTTTAGTAATAGTTAGATGTTGTATTAACAGCTAATCCTTGTATAAAATACCTTGTACTCTCTATTAGAAATAAATAAATAAACAGAGACACAATTGCCTTCAAATATTTTCATGGTTATTTCGTATGGCTGCTTAGACATCGATGATAAAAAAAATAATTGATCGTGCTTTATTATCATTTAAATGGGAGAATGGCCTTCATTAAAACTCTCAAAGTGATGTGGCTAATTTGCGCCAGTTTTTACTAAATTATTTCCTTAAAGAGTATATATATGATTCAGAAAACTAAATTCGTTTCTTCATTTCCCGATAACCAAAAACAGGTTGGTATAATCTTCTAGTTAACATCAGCAATGTGTGAAAAGTACCATTGCAGAAAGAGTTTGCAGTCCAGCTGAACGTAGAATATATGCACGTTCATCTCCGCCCACCTCTTGAGCTAACTGACAGAGTTTTGGAATAAAGCCTTCTAAGTTGAACATGTAAGTCCCATCTGTCTGTGAAATTCAACATCGAACCACATTAGAAGTTTTCCTTGGGTGAAAACCTGAAACTAATATTATAGCTGAAGCCAATAGCCAGATATACTGTGAACAGATTGTAGCACATTGAAAACCACAATAAAGGACTGACCTGATTATTTACAAAGTCAAAAAGAGTCTGACATCCTATAATTCTCATTTCGTCTTGCCGTGATTGTTCCAGGAGAGCATGCATGATACTGAGTAAGCTACTAGCCAATAGAGGCCTGAAAAAAAAATGTAAGAATTAATGCCTTTTTTTAACTTTGTGAGCACATGAAATGACGTACAACCGGCTTTCCAAATAGGATTTTTATTTATCAGTCTGTACAAGTTGGAAATGATAGTTATGTAATAGATACCAAAGAGTAAAGTAACAAAATAACAGTAGTTATTACTTAATAACAGAAAGGAAGGCGGGAAAAGTAACAGAAACCGTAAGCATCAAAGAAAAATAACCAGATCATATCTGACCAAAATAATTAATGCTATGAATCCACTAGAACTTAGTTAAACTTGGCCATAGAGGTACCTCTAGCATAGTATCCTTTACAGTACATAAAGTCAAAATTGTTTTGTTTCAGAGACCAAAAAAGGTTTACTAAAAAGTAACAAATTTCTGGGGCAACAAATGAAACAGCAAAAAATTCCAAATGCAGGAACTTCAAGCATAAAAGAGATGGCACAAGGAATAAGAGAACTGACTCACATTTGCTCCTTGCAAGAGACCAACAATTTTCTGTAAATGCTGATGACAATTTTGGCAGACTGAAAGTTTTCATTTCTCAATTCCTTGTAACACCTTTGCTCAAGGGAATCTGTGATCTGATCAACAAATTTGAAACTTCCGTCAAAAATAGTAGAAAGAGTTACATTTCCAATTTTTATAATTGAATGATCTTGTCCTTGAGTATGAATCAGAATGCTCTTCGTTAATGGAGAAAATAAAAGCTGCACAACACATGAAACTCTCTACGTACATTGCTTGAAGTTCATGTGTGCGGGGTGGATAAATATCACAAAGATGGTAATTCTATCTTTCATAGCTTATTCACATGGTCAATATGTGTTATAAACCGTCATAAATAGGCATGTGAAGATTACTAAGAAGATTAGTTTAGTTATTGGGCTGTGAGGGAATGGTTAGTGGAGATTGTTAGTGGAACTGATTACTAGTAGTTGTTAGTAGCTGGTTAGGCGATGGGCGGCGAAAAAGTGGGTGAGTGGTTATCGGAGGGGACGTCAAAGATTGTATTCTTGAGTATTGGCTGAGGCCATTGAGAGGCTCAGGGATCCTCGAATTCCCTCTATTATCTTCCTATTTTCCCTTGTTGTATTTCCATTTGAATTCAATAATAGGTCCAGATAAGTAGGTTCTTATCAATATGTGACAGAGATGTTGCCAATAAAAGCCTCTTTCATTTGGCTTAGATAGCACTAAGCATCCACTTTCCTTCTTTTTCTGTCCATTTTAAATTTTCGGTTCCCATAATACACAATTTTTTTTATTTCATTATAATTCATACCTTTGGGATGCGCAGAGGATTTTTAGCTGCATACTCACATAATTTTCCAATCTTCCTATCATTTGGTCCATCTTCCTGTCAAAAACAAAAAAAATTCTCATTATACCTCCACAATGTATAAGGATAAAGAATAGGACAGGCATAAATATGAAGAGGGGAGCAAGAAAAATATCAAATGTGTAAAAAATAAACTACTCCAGTGATTCCATAATCACAGTATATTTTCATGCTTTCATGATGAAGAGCACCCATTTCATATCCAAATACGAGAATCAAAATGAAAGAAAGAAAAAACCATCTACAAAGTGCATTGGAATAAGGAACTTCTAAGTTTCGAGAAAACAAAAGGACATAAGATAATGCAGTTTACACAGAGCCAATCACAGGAGATATTGTCAATTTTGTCAGTGCTTTCTACAAACCTAAATCAGCCAAAGGCACTAAACAATTTATACCAAACTCTCAGTCTTTCACCAACTATCACACCCATTAAAAATATTAAACACTCATCTCCACATAGGCATTACGAAGTTATGGACTTCAAACCTTTACAACAGCTCTTCCCGTGTCAATTTAAAACAAGAGCCCAGATAACCAGTTGCTATTTCCATGCGCATACTATTGAAAGACACACAGGATAACAAAGTGATTGGATAAACCTTCAAAACTTTTATTATGCTAGTTCAAGTTCGCCTTTGCCCTTTCTAAAACTTATATCTACAATTATGTTTTTTTTTTTTTTTTTTTTTTTTTTTGAAAAACAGTCTTCGATTATGACAAGTGAGAATTTGAGCAAAGATCAGGATTATCCATGTCTTTTCTGGCCACTCCTTTTTCTGGGTATAGGCCACCTTCCTTTGTGGTATCCGATCCAAGGAGCAAAATTAATTTTTGCTCCATACTTTCACTTACACCTGCGTGACTCATACTTCCTACGTTCTGCAATGTCGTAAAGGTTTCACAGACTGATATCCGATAACATGATTGATTTCTTTTTTTGCAATCAAGGGAGTCAATAACAATCGAACACTTACATCCAATCCACTCTATCACACTATTAGAAAGGTACATTTTAATGAGTGTGTTTACTCTCAGTTGCTAGAAGGCCTTAGAAAACGAAACAAACAAATTTTTCTTATCTCAATCGTTTGACTACTTGAAACAAACAGATGACATACGACTTTGCACATAAGTAACTGTTACCAACAATGTATGTTGGTTAGAACCAGAAAACAAGAAAATGCCCAGAAACACAAACCTGGTTCCGAGGAAAAATGTCGGAAATGAGCTTCTTGTACCGCTTCACAGGCTGTCTTGACCTCGCCCGCATGGACGGGCAAAAAAAACAAAGACTTCCACAAGCAGGCAAAACTTGCCTCGAAATCACACCTTCAATGGCGCTCATTTTGGTTATGAATGTGTGTGTGTTCTCACAGCATCAACTGGGCTTCGAGAAAAAGACGACGCTTTCTTTCCCTTCCAAACCAACGAAGAAAAACTTCTGTTTTTGGTTCATCAGAAGGGAAAGAAAGGCTCAAAAACCAGCAAATTCGAACTCCCTCGAAACGCAAAACCAGCCTGCGATTTAGCAAAATTTTCCAGAAATTCATAAACCGAAATTCAATCGAAAAGGCCTAACAAAGAAACAATGTAGCTTCCGAATTCAAGAAAAAACGCCAAAATAAAATCAAAATCACGTAATATCGTCTTGAATCGTTCGAAAAATCGAGAAAATTTTGATTTTTCCAAACAAAAACAAAAAGAAAAAATTGACAAAATTCAAAAAAAAAAAAAATCAACAAAATTACCTCGCATCAATGCCTGAAAGAAGGCTGGACAAAATGGAAGGAAAAAAAAACAAAAATCCGTCTTCTAAGCCATGCAAAAAACAATGTACCGCAATTTCAGCAAAAATCCACCGCAAACAAACAATGTTTCTCTCTCTACAATTCCCTCTCTCTCTCTCTCTCTCTCTCAAATTTTCTCTTTTTAGATTATTTGAAATAAATATTGTCCGTTCTGCGCCTGCTAAAAATGATTGAAAAATGGGTATTTAGACGTTCAACGGATATGATAATAGTGGGACCCACATGCCAGCGATCTTATTAGTATAGCCCCGTAATTCTCGCTTCATTGTGACCGTTCGATCGAGGTAGATATCATTAGGACCGTTGATCTTCGGGCGGCACATGGAATTGGGAGTGCGTTAAAGATTGATGTTTTTTTTGGTACGTTCACAGACGTGCTGTCTTGACACTTGACAGTTGATTGCCCGCCTCTTTTGTGTTTTTTGTTTTTTTTTTCTCTTTTTCTTTTTCTTTTTCTTTTTCTTTTTTTTTCTTTTTTTTTTTTTTTCCAAATGACTAGTCTAATTTTCTCACTCAAATTCCAAAAAGGAAAAAAAAAAAAAAGGTACTCGTCTAATTTCAGGATTTGTTAGCATCATAGAATGTTTATTCAATCAATATTTACATTAAAATATGAAAATTCAAATTGTGTATTTGGTATTTGGGGGAGTAGTTTGAGTTAAGATTTTTAAATTTCAATAGTAAATTTTTTTGAATTTTCAGAAAAGACAAAAAATTTTTTCGGAAAAAGACAAAAACTTTTTAGAAAAAAGATAAAAAAAATTTTGAGATAAGTGTTTTGAGTTGGTGTGCCAAACACCTTGTAAAATAAAATATATATTTACATAATTATTATTAAAGATAATATTTGAATAATGTAAAAGTGAAAAAATGAGTATGGTATAAATTTTGAATGAGTGAAATTTTGGCATTTTGCATTTGAATTAAATATTATTAAAATAGTGAAACATTTAGTTTGGTGTGTAAGTTCAAACTTGAAAGTTTTAGTTTGGTGTAACTAAAATTTTTATCATTTTCTCAAAAAAATTTTTGTATTTTCTGAAATTTTTTCAGAAAAAAAATAAAAATCATGATGAAAAAAGTACAATTTAGTTTAAACAGAGTTAGCAACCAAAAAGTAATTAAATTGTATTTTTTTATCTTAATTTTTATCTTTTTCTAAAAAATCAATAAAATTTATAATTAGTTTTTGAAAAATTAATCAACTCTAACTTGAAATTTTCATCTCGCACTAACTTATCAAACAAAGACTTAAATATTTACATTAGTTGTGTAACTAAATGGATGATGAAATACAAACCTTGGATTAAAACGAATGTTCGTTTTTTTTTTTTTTTTTTTTTTAAGTTATGACCACAAGGTTTGAACAAATAGAGAATTGTTAGGGTTACATCAATTTTAATTTTGGTATTTTAATACCAACTTACATGGTCATGAATTGTAATCTTTTTATTAGAGATACTATTAATTTATGTGATAATTTTTTAAATATTAATTAAACTAAAAAAATAACAATAACTCACATATCATATAAATTAATATTAATAAAGCTTGTGTCTTTATTTTTATTTTTTTTAAATGCTCTTATTTAGATAAGTTAAAGATGATCAATAAAATAGTGATTAACAGATGGTACTATTACCATAGTCAATTGACCACTGACAATTCCTCTGTAAGGTGAATCGACCATCTAAAGATTTAAAACGACAAACATCCTAATTAACATAAATTGAGATATTTATAATACTTCCAAAAAATGCCATTTACCCACCTATCTTTTTCAATATTTATTGTTGGTCAGGTTAAAAATGTTATGTTATGAAGCATGAAAATTTACCCAGAAAAAAGAGTCAAAATAAAAAATAATAAAATTGGAATTTCCAGATGAGAGGTGAAATAAAATATAAAATAAAAAATAAAAAAGCAAAAAAGGAGGCAGATATAATAGCTAAGCTTACTGTTTCCTCAAGAATCCAGCTGTTGAAGCGCACTATTTTTCCAAATGAGAGTATTCGAGTACCTCTGGGAATTATAATTATGGTGGCCATGCCTGTCGGTGAAGCATTTTCCAATCTAGTCCATTGTCAACTTTTAATGTTCATGCCCTTGCCAAGAAAAATCAAACTCCACTAGAGCTTTGCATTCATAACTCCCTATCAAAATTGGTTTTGACGGCACCCGATCAGCTCGTGATTGCCCTTCTCCGATCAGAAAGCAGACAGTTAAAGCATTTCACTTATTGAACAGGGTTTTATGGTCGGTCTGTGACCCCTAGATGCCAAAGGCGCCTTTGGGGAAATCTGGTAGTTCCAACGCGGTATGGGACAATGGGATCGATCTATGGATTTTCTTTTTTGCCGTATTTCGCTCAAGGCAAGTGGTTGAAGGGCTGAGATAGGATGATTTTACATACTAATTTTAATATTAATATTTAATTTCAAATTCTCCACCTTCAACATAAAATATAGTATACACACACACATATATATATGTTCATACATATATGTTAGAGCAACTATTCAAAAGATGCCACGCATCAACTTAAATTGAGGGAAAGCTACAAAGTTAAGGGAAAACAGAAAATGGCATGAATGAATCTTTCTTCAGATCCATGTATTACAGATATTCAAGAATTTAAATTTGCAATTCCAAGACTCTTTTTCCTTTACAAAGGACACTACAAAAGCATTAAATAGCAAGATCCAGAGACATTTTGGTAAAGCAAAAAATGCAATATATAAATACATATGTATATATCTTAAAACCTGACTGCCTGAAATCTGAAGTATCATATCAATTTGTCTCAGTACTCTGTTGAAACTCTAAACATCCAAATGAATCATGAGATCGATTTGATTTCATGTCAGCAGGTTACTCCAATACGAATGAATGACCGTTCTTCTGTTGAATTACAGCTAGAAGAAACAAAAATCGGACTGGCGATTGCTCCCAAAGACTTCTGCATTTGACAGCCCCGGAACCATGGAAGCCATGTGCCATGAAGAAAGTAACATTAAGTTTCCCAAAAGTGCAAAATGTTCCGACTCCATTTACTATGCTCGTGACGTGCCGCCATGATCCCTCTCCACATGTTCCACAAGGGCAACGGGGTCACGAAATCCCCTACTGCACTTGGGGCAGACGTCGATTGTCACTTTCTTGGCCACAGCTCTGTTGCCACCCCTTTCATGGATTTTCTCTACATGCTCTACCAGAGTTGTCACAGAAGAAAACTTTGCACCACATTGTGGGCATACCTCCACTTCGCCATTTCTACTACTGCCACTGCTACCACTCTGTCCCACACCGTCCTTTGCAATCTGCCATTTTTGGCTAATCTCATTGCTCAACTTCGCCACGCTTGCTTCAGCGGAGGCTCGAACACTTGACGCCGCATTGAGAAAGCTCGTAGCCCACTTTGGCGAAGATGTAGCAGGAGCCTTATTAGACTTTTGATCATCTTTCCTACTCCTATTAAAAAGACCCATATATGGGAAACTTGCTTCTGACTTCTTCGGTCCAGGACATTTGTGGTCAGGTCCAAACCGATGCTTCAGACAATGGTCTACCAAGCAGTCCCTGCACTTGAGAGTGTTTGAGAATGTTAGAATCTCCTTGCAGCCTGGGACAGGGCACTTTTTCTTCTTTGTGGCTTTCTCATAATTTGACGGATCACACTCCGTGTTAACATGTGTATCCCAAGTGATATTCGGGTCTTCATCAGGAATTAGACGAACACCTTTGGCACAGAGTGGACAAATGACGACAGTGACATCTTGTCTGTCAGCTTTCGGACAATTGTGCTTAATGTAGCTTCGGTGCTCCAAACAAAATACCTGCGCAATGTTTTGACATAGTCAGTATGATAAAATAACACACATTTCTGCAGGAAAGACAGGAACACCGATAACTTGTATTAGCAAGAAAAGGTACATGAATCTTGTATCCCGGTGAACAAAAATCTTAACTAGTACTTCATCGCCGATTCGGAATTAGTGCATCTCCCAATCACAGAAATTTCCCTCTAAAGGAAATCAAAGATATATGACAAATTTCACGCAAGTCCGATAGGACATTAAGTTGGGATGAGAATTACGGTTCCTAAAAACTAAAGCAACTTCCTCGAAACAAAATCAAACCTTTAAAAAAGTTAATTAGATCACTACCACCTAAAAGCCAATCACATTACAACGAATTTTTGTACGAAGCAGTTTAACACAGTCCAAATGAATTTTCCGTTGATCGGATGCTTAGACGGCGTTAAAGTGAACTACTATTAACCACACCTAAGATAAGGTTCTGTGACACTCTAACATTAACAAACGAGATCAAAAGGACTTCTGCAACACAAACTAATCAAAATAGAGGTCAAAAATCTGAGTATTAACACCCCAATTACCAAATGTCTGTTAAACCTTATCGCCAATTATTCTTGAAAACCAAAATTCCAGTGAAGAATTCCGCTTTCTCGGTTAAGCTAAACCGCCTTTATGTCAAGATAACCACACCTAAATCCTATATGCAATTACTTTACAAAGTCTCTGTCAAATCGTATCACTCATTTTTCATCATCTACTCAAATCTTACAAAAATAAAAAATAAAACAATGTCCCTGATGCAACCATTAACGGAATTTAGAAAATTAAATTTTGTTTTCAGAAATTTTTAATATCTCTCTCTCTCTGTCTCTCTCTCTCTAGCTATTTCCTCTATATTTCATAATAGAAAACATAGATTCCGCATAAAAAAACAAAGATTAAACTCAAAAACCAAAAAAAATCCATGATTTTTTTTTTTTAAGGAAGAAAAGCGGACCTGGTTGCAGCGATCGCAGGTGAAGGGCAAGAAATCGATCTGCTTGCAATCGTCGACGGTGCAATGCTTTCCGAGATTTGGGAATTCCGGAGTTCCCATTCAAAATCCCAGGAAAAAAAAAATTTACAGAGAAAAACAAAAACAAAAAAGTCAAGGATTGGAGAAGATTTGGGAATGAAATTAAAGAAGATGAAATCGAAATCCCGGATAGACAAAGCTGGAAATCTGGATTTTGGTCCGCGGAAATAGAAAGAGGGAAAGAGAGACAAGAGGAGGAAGAAAACGCCCGCTGAATCTGACGACCAGAGGAATTGGAGTCGTTCAAAGTCGCCTATAATTCGTTCCTTTTTTTTCTTTTTTTTTTTTCCCATTTATTTTCTTCTTTTTTAAAAATTAATTAAAAAATACTACTTTTCGTCTCCTCCCTTTATTATTACGCTTTTTTATTTTTTATTTTTGTTGGCTCGTTGCATTTTACTAGTAAGAAATTTTTGATTTCTTTTCCACAAAGCAAAAATTAAGAAATCAAAAATTTCTAACCATTTAAAAACAAAAGAGTTTGACCTGAAAAACAGACCATTGAATCATTAATAGATTTCTGTATTTTAGTTACTAAATAATACAATATTTATTACACATTGTTTATTAAAAAATTACACCTATCGAACATAGAAAGTATTCCATAAAAATTATTTCCTTCATATTATACATATCATTTTTTATGTAATTTTGATTAAATTCAACGATTAAAAACATACACCACTGCTATTCGGTCCTAATATAAAAAGGTCTAGAAACAAAATAAACAAAAAGTTTTATTTTATTTTATTTTATTTTATTTATCTTTTTACTTAACTCAGGGTGCTTTTAGATCATATGTTCAACTTACAATTCAAATAAAGAATACATTATAGAAAAAGGTTTGAAAGTAAGTTTAAAATGAGATGACAAATTATAGTTAAATTTCTTTTAAAAAAAAGATTGCAGTCGTGTTAAAAAAATGATTCGAAAACATGTTCACATTTCAACAGCCTTTTTATTTTAGGAAACACAACACTAGCAAACAATTGGTTTCACCTTTAGACTCAATCAAACACTAAAAAAAATTTCTTCACCCAAAAAAAATATAAATAAATAAATAAATAAACTAAACAAAAAATAGTGTGTACAAATCGCCACAAACAGCACTAGTAGTGCTTTTTTTTTTTTAGGGTCCTTCCACAGTTTGATTCAAACTTTTTTTTTCATCTTACCTGTTTTGGCCCTTATAATAAATTTTAATGTGAGCATCTTTGTATCTCATTAGGTATTTTTAACGTGAATACTTAAACTGACCATTAAAGTTTTGATCCAATAGCTATAAAATCTTTTTTCCCTTTTTTTCAATCGTAATGAAAGATGGAAAATACGGAGCATTTTTGAAATAAAAATATGTCCATATTTTTGCTAGCTGTACCTATTATTTACTTTTTAATTTTTGCGTAAAATTGGTGAACATCACAACCTAATTGGTAAATTCCTTTAAAAAAAAAAAAAAAAAAAAAAAAGGCCTCATCAGTCAATAGTATTCACATTCACCGCAATCTCTGTTGAAACTATAGATATATCATATATGTAATGCACAAAGATAGAAGCTTTCCCCTTAAAAACACACAACAAGAAGCTTCCCACGCTTCTTTAGCACAGCCCGTTCTCTGTTCTGTTCTTTTTGCAAATACACGTCTACACACATTATTAAAGTGCATTACGAACGCCCAAATACTTATAATTAGAGATATTCATGGATCGATTTACATGGATTAGACCTCAATTCCTAAACTAATCCATGATATTTGGATTGAGATTTTCCCAATCCATAACTAATCCGTGAAGCTTCCAATTTATAAACCTTAGTTTATACGAATTTGATTCATGGATTTAATTCGAAAAATCTAAGAACAAAAATATAAAAATATAACGCTTAAACATAAAATAATTCAATAAAATTATAACACAATTAACTTCAAATATTAAATTATTAGCTAAATTATAACATTACAGTACATAGCAACAACTAAACTTGGATTAAACTTAAAATAAAATGTTTCTACTTATCAACTTAACCTATACTATATCAAAATAATTCAATGTCCACAAATTCTAAAATAATGCTTGACATGTATATACTTGTTAAATTTAGGTCAATCTCAATTTTAGACCTCAACATGTACATGCTAAATTTTTTTAGAGACAAAATAAATACATATTTATAAATATATATATATATATATATATGTTGGATAGAGTATTACACAGATTATCCTCGTAATCCAATCCGCAACATTCAATTTGAAAAAATCTAAATCCATAACCAATCTGTTAATCTCTCAACCCAATCCATCTCTCAACCCAATCCAATCCAACGGATTGAGTTAGCGGATTCCATGAACACCCCTACCTATAATCCTCTGAATAAAAGAGACAATTTTACTTCATTGCTCTGTGGTTGTAACTTACCCTTCTCTCCCCTGTTTTCCACTTTAAAACGTGCAGGTTTTAGGTTGCTATCCAACACCCTCCTTATACGCACTTCTAACTTTAACTTTTTTTGTACTAGGTGATTCTAATATAACATTTTTCTACCATTACCATATAACAAGATTCTAAATAAAAATTACAAAAGTCGTAAATACCGGATGAAGATGTCAGACCTTTCATATATATACATGTGTACATATATAATGAAGAATGGCCCATATTTGAAGAAACCATTGATGCACATAAAAAAGTTCAAAAACCAATCTTCGCACATGCACTTCAACTTCATTTGATTTCAGTAAGAATAAAAACGAACCAAAATGGTCCAAAGTGATTTTTTATGGCATAAATCTTGCAATATCAAAATCCAAAACCAAAATTTAGAGTAGTTCATTCCAAAATCTTAATTAACATTCATTACCAAAAGGACTAAACCCGAAAAAAGAACAACTATCTTTCATAACAGAAAATAAAACAACCATCTTTTAGAAGAAGTGCCTAACAGAACATATCCTCTTAAAATACTTCTTCAAACTGATATCTCAAGAAGCATGGCACGCTCAAACATCAACCCTCTCCGTTGGAGCCTCCAAGTGAAGTTTACCGGTCGGTTTCGCCAAAAGGTCGGTGTGCTCTTGGAATGGAGATTTTGTGAAGCGAGTCTCCCTCCAGAACTCGGGTGTGAGGAAACCATAAGTCTTCAATAGACAGTCAAATGTCGCCTGCGAAAGTGGATCAAGTACAAATGCACATTATAGTTTACACAACACAAATCAATTTTCTGATAAAACTTAACATCTACAGCATAAACACAAATTTACACTCCATCTGTTTATCCGAATTCATTTGCCACCCACTTCAATTTACATCTATACAAATAATATTGATTCTGAATTCTTTAAATATATTTAGAACATGGGCAATCTCAAAATCCTATTAAAATCAGCACCAAATCTTAAAATAGTGCCAGAACAAATAACAACAATTTATACTATGTACCTATTGAAATTAACACCATGTCCTGGTTAGGGCTAAATTTAACTATAAAATTACGCTCCAATTTCGATCAATAATGAAATTCACATTAACAAAATATTATATTAAGTTCGTTTTTTTACTGATAACAAATGTAACAGATAATAATCACCAGGAAAAAAAAAAGATTGAATTTTTACTATTTGATTGCATAATTAA
Source organism: Ficus microcarpa (assembly GCA_025413485.1). Lineage (NCBI taxonomy): Eukaryota > Viridiplantae > Streptophyta > Magnoliopsida > Rosales > Moraceae > Ficus > Ficus microcarpa. Next base: position 25,272,972 of record CM046387.1, on the reverse strand, counting down.
CCAAATATTAAAAAAAATGAGGCAAAGATTAGAGAGAAACAAACCTTAACAAAGTTTCCGAGAGTTTTGGTAGATCCCCTAGAGGAAGTGAAAACATCCTCAATACCAGCGAACTGGAGGACCTTCTTCGGAACCCTAGCCGCCACGATTCCGGCACCACGAGGTGCCGGAACCATCCTGACCGTGACGGAGCCACACTTTCCGGTGACCTTGCAGGGCACGGTGTGGGGCTTTCCGATCTTGTTACCCCAGTATCCCCTCCTGACGGGGATCACAGAGAGCTTCGCCAGGATGATGGCGCCGCGGATGGCGGTGGCGACCTCCTTGCTGCACTTGACGCCGAGGCCGACGTGGCCGTTGCCGTCGCCCACAACGACGAAGGCCTTAAACCTGGTCCGCTGTCCAGCGCGGGTCTGCTTCTGGACCGGCATGATCTTCATGACCTCGTCCTTGAGGCTGGGGCCGACGAGCGTGTCGACAATCTGGTGCTCCTTGACGGGGAGTGAGTGGAGGTAGATCTGCTCGAGTGAGGTGATTTTCCCTTCCTTCACCAACCGGCCGAGCTTCGTCACCGGAACCCACTTCTCCTCCTCCTCGCGGCGTCCGGCGCCACGGCGGCGCCCGCCGCGGCCGCGGTCGCCTCCGCGACCTCCCCGGCCGAAGCCGCGCCCGAATCCTCCGCGCTCTCCGCCGCGTTCCGCCATGGCTGGTGTGGTGCTGTGGGGCGTGAAATTGAACAGAGAGAAATAGAAGGAAGGAGAGAGAGAGAGAGGCTGGGGTTCTGTGAACGCTGTGAGAGAGTGGAAAACCCTAACTGGTGAAGAGAGGCAATTTATACGGAGAGAAGACGAGAGAGAGGCGATAGCTAGGGTTTGGAGCGAAGGCTTTGGGCCTGGGCTCTGGATTTGGGTTGGGTTGGTTGTCCCAATAAGGCCCATCTTCTGTGGTTAGCCGTTAGCCCAAGAGAATCAGAGAGACTTCTATTTGCTTATGTCGTTTTGTACTTCCTTACCGTGTCGTTTTCATAGTTTGGGCAATTAACAGTGATGTTTTTGTAATATAAAACTAGGGAGAAAGATGTCTTTTTCTCTCCTCTTCTTCTGTCAAATTTCTCGTATACTGAGGTTTCTTTTTGTGTGAGACTTTTACCACCATCATCATCATGGCTAGCGAGGGTGATTGCAGTTTGGTGATTTTTGGCGGGGGATGGAAACTGAAGGTTCTAGTTGGGAGTTTCTCAACCAGAATTAACCAGGCGAGCTTCGGTGGTTTAGGATCCAACGCAGCCTTGGTGATCTAATGGTTAGTGTAGCAATTGCTTACCTTTAATCATGTTGATTGATTTCCTCTGAGTTATGGTGTATAACAAAGTAGTTGTTGCACATGGGGCAAGAATTTTGTGATTAAAAGAGGTAGTTTCCCTACCTCCTTTTTTTTTTTTTTTTGTTCCACTTGAGTTGTTTTCGAGCAATGTATATCTATTAAATCCGTTAGTATTATAGTTAAGCGGAGTTTATTGCAGTCCTTATATTGCAAGTGATCGTCTTTCCCCACCTCCATTTTTTTTTTGTTCCACTTTTGTTGTTTTCTGATAGTGTATATTTATTGGATCCGTTAGTATTATAGCTAAGCAAAGCTTGTTTTCAGTATCTGTACTGCGAGTGACTATCTCTCAATTGATTGGAATATTCTATCGATTACCGAAGAATTCAATGAATTTTCCTGTCATCGAGTCTCAACTTATGTCCTTGTTACTAAGTTTTATCAAATTTTACTTATGGAATCGGTCATTGTAAAGGTTGTGTATCTTATACCACAGGGAAATTTCATATTTGGCACACCGTTTTAGTTTGAATGATAATTTTCCTTAAAAAACAGGGGAGAAAGGAGTAAAGACAATTTTTGTGTAAATATAAATATAAATATAATTTAAATAAATAGCAGTATTTAACAAAGTTATTAAATAATTTTATTTACTTCTTGTAAAGATGTTATTTACCTAGTAAATTTCCTTTCTTTTTTTTAACTTGGGGTAAAGGAATTTTAAATATGTATTTTTATGGTGGAGTCTATTGTGAAATTACTATTAAACAGTTAAATTTTTTACCTAATAAATTTACTAGTTATGTTAAATATTTTAAAATCATTGGGTTTTTTTTGTTTTGTTTTGTTTTGTTTTGTAAATCTTATGGCAAAATCCAACAAAATCCCAACGATTTGGAGAATTCAAAATTAAATTCAAGAATACAAACCCATTTTACACCAACGATCAATTTTAATAGTTGGTTTATCAAAAAACTTTTGCTTTTAGTTGTTTGCTGAAAAATTATGAGACAACTCCTATTAATTGAATGGATGAAAAGGCTAATTTAAGACACCTTGATGTATAATCAGAAATTCAATTTGAGACGTTTTAAAAATAAAAAACTAAAGTGGAAATTTACCACCAATTCATACACTAAAAACGAAAGTGACTCATTCAATAAAATATTTAATTAATTAAAATACTAAACAAATAAGTAGCACTAACTTAGATAGCTAATTTAAGGGTTTTCACGAATCGGCATGTGCATGTTCATTTTGTTAAATTTTATTAAAGAAATTGACGTTAAAAGTTCACCCACAAATTAAATATATACATTGTTTCACCTGATAACCTACTTTTAAGTAGGTAAATCTCCTTTTTAGTATATGCATTATAGGTTGTATTATATTTTTATTCACAAATTTTAAATCATTTCAAAATAAGTTCTTAGGATCCGTTTGGTGAATAAGTTTGAGTTAAAAATTTTTGTTGACTTTTTAGAAAAGACAAAAATTTTTTTAGA